>JACXGI010017265.1:0-14749 GCA_016801175.1 Esox masquinongy
TAACAATGGTGCTAGAAAGTTACTTTCAACACAGTTATCTGTCTTTACATGGACTTTGTGTCATAAAAGCATCAAAATTACAGTACTTTTGGAATACACTTGTTCAGCTTGTTCAAATTGTTACAATGTATAGTGCTTTTGGAAGTCATATCACACTTGGCATTGGCTGTAAGGACTATGTGAGGTCCATTCGTACATTTTTTATGTTCTTCCTGGCTTAGGCTGGTATGCCGTAGCAATAGTAGACATGCTCCTGATTTACAATCAATTCCACCTATATTCAATTTAAAATTAAATAATTCATTTTAAAAAAAGGATTTGTTGGCATTTACAGTTTCAAAAATGAGTGTTGATTTTGGAGTGTCTTTGTGCCCATTCATCCAAAAGAGCATTTTTGAGGTCAGGCAATGATATTGGTCGAGAAGGCCTGGCTCGCAAACGCTGTTCCAATTCATCCCAAAGGTGGTCAGTGGGGTCGAGGTCAGGGCTCTGTGCAGGCCACTCGAGTTCCTCCACACCAACCTCGTCGAACCATGTCTTTATAGACCCCGTTTTGTGCACAGGGGCACAGTCATGCCGGAATAGGAAAGGGCCTTCCCCAAACTGTTGCCAGAAAGTTGGAAACACCCAGTAGTCTACAAGGTCTTTGTATTCTGTAGCATTAAGATGGCCCTTCACTGAAACGGAGGGGCCTAGCCAAACTCTGAAACACAGCCCCAGTCCATTATCCCTCCTCCAACAAACTTTACTGTAGGCACTATGCATAAGACTGCTGCTCTTTATGTTTGAGCCATTCTTCAGTTCAGCAATATCCTCTGCAGACACAATCTTCTGACAATACCTGACAATTCCTTTCTCTGTAAACACTACCAAACTTTGCTGCTCTGCAGATATAACGTTAAACACAGCCTTTTTTTTAACCTCAAGATCATCAAGATAGGCCACTCTTTTTATGTCTGTGTGCTGATGCTTGGTCCTGAGATCCATTCCTCATTCTTTAGAAATGCCCTTGTTGTGACACAGCTGGAAGCTTGGTCTGCAGGATTCATTGAGGTTGTCCACAAATCTCCACTATGAAACATTTGACGCTTCACTTATAGTGTTGACTCTATTAGCAACAAAAGTATAAAATATGACAGATTAATTCCTGAGATATTTCAATACTGATGTGTTGTTAACCCAGGGGAAGTTCAAGCTCAGGTTTCATCATTTCGTCAATGCGTTCAACAACTGTGGCTGCCGTAAGCTTCAGGCGGGAAATAATAACTGGCTTCAATGATGTCACCCTGGCTTTACCCATGAGGAATGCACAGTGAGTCTGTCCCTCATGGTCCTACAGCAGCAGGTAAGTAGCAGTACCATAAGCATTTTCACTAGCATCTGAGAAGTGGTGTAGCCACATGAAAACTGGCTATCCATTTGCTTGTTACAGGAGTTATACAGAATGACTGGTTCCCAAGCGGATCAAAATCTAAACTCACCATGGTCAGAGTACCACTTCTAGTAAGTGGTCTGTCCTAGATGGTTATTTGCCATTTTATTGTATCCATTTTTATACACCGTTGCACAGCGGGTGCTCTTTCAATTGACAAGATATCTTTGTCCAAATCCAGATCCTAAAATGTCTTTGCTCTGTCCAAGAATTAAGACTAGCAGCATGTGGTGATTTCTGATCCACTTGTTCAGCTTGAAGCCTCCAGTAGCAATGAGAGATGTGAGATCCCATGTTAGTGTCAAGGCCTGCTCCACATTGGATACCGATTTTATATAATCATCTAGGTAAAAGTTTCTCAGAACTGTGCTAACATGTCTGATTGGAAGATTTCCTGGCTGCCCTTGTACACTGTTTGAGTGCGAAGTTGGCACAGCTCGGTGATGATGTGGCACCAAAACTATGTACCGCCAGTTTGTAGTCTTCCAGATCCTGATCCAGATTTCCATTTGCCCACCAGAGAAAATGCAGGAAGTCGGAATCTTCATCTGGTATTCTTACAGGATGAAAAGTAGCTTCAGTATCTTCAGTAGTCTAAAAAAACAATAGGCTCCAGAGTAAATCTAGTCAAGACACCAACTATTCATCAGATCTGATCTTTGCTGTGAGACATTGACATTAAAGTAATGCCTTTTATCCACCTCCTATTGAGTAGGGATGTTCTCTTTTTTCACATGATTCTCCATATGAGAAACGACATCTGGGAATCTTTGTCTTTTTTTGGGTCCAAACCACGACATTTTCAGACCAGTGGCGGCAGAGGTGCAGATAGATTGATTATTGATGGTTGTAGAAGAAAATCAGTTTTTCTTCCACTTCTAACTTTAAGGTCTCCCACCAATGCTTATGTACAAAATGTAGCAGATCTTGTGGGATCCAGAAGTCCGCATGTTTCTATTATGCTTTTTTATTTAACTTTGACAAAAACAATTGCCATGATATACTTAGCTTCTCCAGCCCTGTTGTGACTCCTGTCTGCACCATCCATGTTGACATGTTCACACTGACAGGTAAGTCTTCGCTTACATGTTTTGCTCATGTGATCAGAAGCTAGACAAACAAAACACATTCCTTTAGCTTTGTAGATAATCCAGCTGCATCCAAATAGTCATTCATTCCATCACCCTTGCTGAACTCAGACCAGCTCACATGTAAACACTCTCTGAATACTTATAGCTTAGCACTGGTATCTGCTAATTTAGCTTCACGTTCCAGTTTTTTGCTCTTTTATGAAGAGCCTTGTCTATTGCCAATGCTTTTTTTCCTTTTCCAATATTTTTAAATACTCCCAACAATGCTGGCTTTTCAGCTTTCATCTTGAGTATGACTGAGGATGTGTTGGATTTTCCTGGATTTCCTGAGAACTATGATCTCCTTTCATGTTTTGAAGGTACATTTGATACACTGTCCTCTGATGTGATTTCGTCATCCTGCCTTTGAGCAACTTTGTTGTGAGAACGTGCTCCAATTATCAATTTTTCCACATGTTCCATAAATTCCTTTGAAACCTGTGATTTTGGCTCATAACCTTCAGGTTGTTCCCTTTCTGCTGCCTCTGCAGATAAAAGACCCTTCACGGACTCATTGAGCTCATGTAAATCACGGTACAATTTTTTTATATCAACATTCTGAAATGTGTTGGCCTGTTCAACATTTATGTCATCTTCCATAGGTTGTAAAATTTCATTTAGCTTTTTAGTTAGTTGCTACACATTAACCTCTTTTTGAAGCATTACATTTTTTCAACTTTTCCATCCAAATATTGTCAGTGTCCGATTCCAGCTCCCCCATGGCTACAGTTGTTTGTTTCAATAAATTTTATACTAAATTACAAGCATCCATGATTTGTCCATACGTGTTTCTCTTTCATTAAACGTGAACACAACTGAACAGCGCATTTTATGAATAAACAAACACGTGTTTCACGGACTGTGTTGTGGCGAATGTTTATAGTGAAAACCAACAGCTACACTGCAAATTATGAATTATAGTGAGTTTTAAACAAATACAGCAATCACAGATGCTTTTGGCTTCAACACATCGAATCCAATTGATGATTCACAATCTATAATAGTAAGGAATAAAGACTTTACCTTATAATCCAACATGACAGCGGTGATCAGTCATGCGTTGGCATTCATGTGGTGATGTTTTTGATTCAAACATTCTTAGAGTTCCTCCTGGCTTAGGATGGTAGTTGTATTGATTGACATTACAATCAATTCCATTCATATTATATTGAAAATTCTGTCATTTGTAATTTACAAATTTACAAAAATGTATCTGTAATTTATTTTAAACCAGAGGATTCGTTGGTATTCCAGTTTGAAAGGTTCCTCTCCGTGAGCGGTCAACATCTGTTTACTGCCACCACCCAATGCACCCAATGCACCACCCAATAGTTATTCATATTAGTTATTCTTATAAGGTCAGATGTAGATCACCTAACAAATAAGGTGTGGACAACAGCTCAGATTTTCATCTATCTATCTATCTATCTATATATACACACACATATATATATATATATATATATATATATACACATTTATATAATATCTATATTTTTCCAGTCACAAAATGTACAACCACATTTAAAGACACTACTTATGGCTCCAACACACTGACATGGAAAAACACTGTTTCCTGGGACCTTATCTATAATTACCTTTGTGGTTTCAATTCCCATATTATATTGTATACTGTATTTGTAACAGATAGTAGATTGGGTGTTATAAGCTCAATGCATACTTCCAAGTCAACGTTATTCACCTAGAATTCTATCAGTGTTCTAGATGTGGTTTTGCTTTTGTTTTGTCCCTATACATCTCCAATGGCGCAGGATGGGCCCTGGTCAAAAGTAGTGAACTAAATATATTATAGTATGCCATTGGAGAGGTGGATATTGTCTCGTTATGACACAGACAGTGGGTTGGCATGTCTTCAACAATATGTGACAACACAAATATGCTACTGGACTTGAATCAATGGTCATGAATGGACATAACTTCACTTTACTCCAGGCTTTATGTCATGGTTGTCATTTTTATGTCAAAGTCAGTGGTACCAAATTTTCAATTTTGTTTTTCACTATTTAATAGTTCCAAATTATTTCGTTTGGTAAGTAAAAAGCCATTCATTTGAAGTTGCTGACAGACCATGACAGCTCTAAAACACTATTCCCCATCTAACACAAGCTCATTTGTTAAAAGGCTGGCTTCTTGCCAGATGTCTGTGCTTTCAGACAGAGTGCTGTGTGACACCCCAACCAGGCTTCTCAGTATGTGACAGACATTCAAAGCCCCTAGCCTTGACAATAATGAGGAAGTTATTAAGTCTGTCGTCACATGTGAATAATACAAATTTGATCTTTAAATGTAAATAATGTTACTAGTTACTGCAATCACATCTTTAACGCAATCACATCTTTCTAAACGACAGTCTAGCAGTGTTAAATTGTAGGGATTTTCTGTGCAGGGACATTTCTGAGACAGTAATGCATTCTGTCACTGGGGAATTTAATCCAATTTACCTTAGTGTGGTCGATGATTTAAAAACTAAAGCCCATTCTGATCAATACAGGGGTTAACAAACATGTTGTCTGTTATCTAGGTTTCCCCTCTTGCTCTCTTTCCTTTCGTGTCTTTTGTTATTTGTTTTGGTCCATTTATTCTCTAAAGCTCTTTTTTCAGACACTATCTTTCTCTCAGTAGTTTCATTCTCAGTGTTTCAGTGTTGTCCACAGGAATTAGGATTTAAAAAACCGAGAAGCACAATCTCTCGATTCAGCATTTTTTCCCTCTCCCCTCTGACAGCTAGCATAGTGACAAGTCATCACCTTTCTCCTGAGATAACCCAATCTCCATATATTTCCCTTCCTCCCCAGCTAAGATTCACTACCAACCTGCTCTACCCAGTCAGAGAGAACGCCTCACCCAGAACATGCCTGTTGGACACCTAATAAAGTTTATCATCACCTACCAGACGGTCAGTAACACACACACACACACACACACACACACACAGAGAGTCAATAACTGAATTTATGTACACCTAGGAACTAGGGTCCACAGATTGAAAATAACCCTCACCCAATTTTAATATCTAATGTTTAAAAGTTGTTCCCAGACTGCACTGCATGGGAACATGATTTGCTGTCTCTGTCAAAGCACCTTATTGTACATTATTCACTTTATATTAATAAGCGTGCAGACCCCTAAAGTTTGCTGCACGTAACACTTTCATGAGTCATATGAGTCATTTATTGGGAATTCAAAATACGTTAGCAGGTTGTATTATATATCAATAATAATATGCCATCTAAGATCCCAAAAGATGCAGTCATGCATACATATATACAAATAGGGGATTCTGGGAATGGAACCTGTTATCTTGGCATTGCAAGCAGCATGCTCTACCGACTGCTACAGAGGACCATTTGTTGTGATATATTTGAGCAGTAAGGCACAAAACAGTGTAGCTTATGGTCAATATACCACGGCTAAAGGCTGTTCTTAGGCACGACACAACTGGAATTGCCTGAATACAGCCTTTAGCCGTGTTACCTTATCAACATACCACAAATCCAGGGCTCTAGACTGCAACCAAATGCTTGCATTTTGTTACCTTTTCTCTTGGCTTGTGGAGTTACATTTTTAATTACTTGCACCGGTGCAACCTTCAAAAACAATCTCTTTTTTTTATTCATTCCAAGTTTCATGTTTTGGTTCAATGGTAATGTAAATCATTCTTGTCCCGATATCACAGTCTTTACTTGTGTCTGTTTCACGAGTTGCGTGTGTGGCTGCATATCAACCACTCTATCCCTCTCACTCACCCCTCCTCCCGACGAGGGAGTTACTGTGACAACAGCCTGCTGGTGGCGCATGAAACCGAGGCAGCTACGTGCCACACGTAATGACCATTTTAGAAAATGCATCTACAAAACAGGCAGAATAATAGAGAAAGCCAAACAAAGATTCTGAAATCCTTAAGGAATTCAACTTGCCGGCAAAATGCAATTTACAAAGTTCAAATCAGAGGTTCTACAAACAAGAACCTCTCAATCTAACAAATGCTGAAGACACAATATGTCCTTGGTTTATCGGCATTATGGCAGACAATATAAAAAAGATGCAGCGCATCAGGTTGTCTCTTCCTACCTACTGACACAGACATCTCTGCCCAGACTGAGATGCAGACCATAAGGGAGGGGTCTCCTGTTAATGGCCTTGTCAGTGCTGTACAGTTAGTGAACAATTCATTATTTTTAGAGATGCTATGGAGTTCGAACTATGTGCTTATTACCATCACTGTTGTCAAGCAAAATACTTTTTTTTAACACTTTTAACCGTTTAATTGTGTTGACGCTGCAACTAGACCGACTGTAGTTTTAAATGCATTCAGAATTTTTTATGTATTTCATTTAAACTACACATTAATAATACTAAAATATGTGAGCAATAGTCCCCTATTCTAAATGAGATGCTTGTATTTAGAGTCATTACTTGAGCTTTACGTTTATGTTTGCTGGGAAAGGGTCATTGAGTGTTCTGGGCGTAACTGACTGAAATGACTAAAATCTGTCGAAAGATTTGTGGTTATCACTGAACAACTTGAAGAAGTAAAAAGAGTTGGACTTCCCATCACTATTCATTATTGGCCATGTTGTAATCTAACGTGCCAAAGAAAAAGGAAAATGTAAGAATTCAATAGCTAAAATAGCTAAATAAAATGTAATGTTCTCTTCAAGGATGTTGCTGTAAATAGAATGTATTCTTGGCATTTTTACCTAGCAAAATAACAGTAAAAAAAACAAAAAACAATTTGGTGTAGGTGTAATTGCATTCTTAAAAGAACACCAATATCCAATGCTATAAACCTAATCTTAGATGTAAGGGACAGCAATCTAAACATACAATCTAATGCAATTAATCCAAAGATTCACTGGTGGCACTAGTGGAAATTCTTAGTCTGGAGCCCTACACAAACCCCCTAACAACCTTATTACTATAATAAACACGTTATTGTGTGATTGCAACAATAAAAAGTACTGTTGTGACAAAGCTGTTGAATGCAACCAGTCAGCTTTCAGGGGTTGGACTACCCAGGTTATTAAATACCAGTCAATAAGCATTAAGTAGGTAGTACTTTCGTAATCTGTTAAAGCTACTAATTATCTGTCAAACATCTGAATTGGTAATGGCACTTTTGGATTACCCAAACTCAGTGATGTGTCTTCAAATAAAAAAGTATCTGTAATCATTTTCAAAAGCATTATTTTAATCATTTAATCATTGTGGTATACATGTATAATTTCCTGATAATCAAGTATGACCAAAAAACTCAACCAGTGTGGTTTCAAATTTTAAACAGGCATATCTCTTCTATGTGGATGTTCTTCCTAACAGACCACACAATCGTACAACACAGACGTCTGTACTATTAGCCTGTGCATTGGGGGCTTTGTAAGTGCATTTAGCTCATCCAACTCTTATGCTGACTCTTTGCCTTTTTCTGTCCTGCAGGCTTTCTGGCGGGAGAAGGGTTTCTCTGGGGAGATAGTGGCACGGTCTTCTGCTGAGTGTCCTTTGAGCGTCACCTTTGATGGCACCAGCCCCAGCGGAAGTCCTGCTCTTGTTGGCTTCATCTCTGGCGTGCAAGCGTATGAATGGAGCTCCAGGGTGGTAATTGAACAACTGATGGATGAAGGGAGAGATGGATGGATGTAATGATACTAGGCTTTGGAAGGGCAAACAGGGAAGGGAGCATAGAGACCTGGGGTAGAAACGTTTTGCCCAGGGACCTGTTTTATGATATCATAATAATGAGGGGGCCCTCATAATTAGATTAGAATGTAAAATACATTAAAATAGATAGTTTTTTAGCATAAATTATCAGTTTGTCGAAGGGTCTTAGCTATATCTGACAGGTATAGAACATAAAAACAAAGGACTTCTCTATTCTTGCTCCCAGTTGATCATATTCCCATTTCTACAGTCCAAAAAGATCTATTGCATTGAAAACGCAATTGGTGGAGTACTATCAATACAATATATCTTTGAGCCTCTGAAGCCCATGTAGCCAATGATTAAGAACTTAAATGGGCAATTCATAATATCACATTGTACTGTATTACACACCCCACAGAACCCAGTTTATGAACCACTTGTATAGAGAGTCCGTGGAGTGGGTTGCCCTGAACACAGCCCCAGGGTGTCAGAGTTTATATATTAAATAATGCATATTGTTGAACTGTGAATAACCTAATCAACGAGTCCCCTGTTTTCAATGTGGTTGAACCCCAGAGGCATCCATTGGAAGGCTGCCCAACGGCTTCATTATTTTTTTAAACATCCCGCTCTTGATTTAACACCCTCTACAGCTATGGAGATACTGTACAGGGCAAAACAGAGACGCACACACACCAACTTACTGTAGCCAGTGGCCAAGTAGATAGCAAGTAGATGATAGTTAGCTACGGTACATGCCGTACACTCATATTTACTTAAATAAAAAACTACCACCAGCGGGAGCTGTAGTAAGGAACACGTGAAAGAGGGAGATAACACTGTTACACTCCACAGGTGAATGGCCATGAACGGAGTGACAGCTCTTTTCCCACAGCGATAGGAGACAGATAAAGTGAGTTCTTTCACAGTCCACTGTTATCAGCTTAACATGGCAGCTGCAGCGATACATGGGGAGAGAGGGAAGGAAGGAGGGGACAGAGGGAAGGTGGAAATGGATATGATTTGGCTAAAGAGTGTTGAGAAGAGTGCTTACTGGCAGTCTGCTGTGTTTAAGTGTTTTTGCACCATTTTTCAGTACTACATATAGGCCAACATGAGGGACCTTATATCCATTTGAACATTTTCAGTAAACTGTTAAACTATTGGTTAAATGCACGCCATTACCTGTATTTTAGGGGATGTAAGCGCTGGGTCGTTTTCACACTGTTATTCAGCCCATATCATTTAGATAAGTGTTAAACAAGGCTGCCTCTTAGCTTTCAAGTGCCTTATCAAAAGGCAAAGCTCAAGCTCTCTTGTCGTGTCATCCATTTTTGTTAGAGCCTTAATACAAAAAGCAAATAAAACACTTCATCTAGAATTTCTCGCAAAGATGTGTTTTTTTTAAAAAAACATTGCACTCCACTCTTTGTAATTACAAGAAGATTATGAAATGGAAATGAAAGGATCTCACTGGGCTTCTGCAAGTCAATTTAACTTAATTAGGCCAAGAAGAAAAAAATACACAATAGGTTCCCATGTTGCTAATTAAAGTGCCCTCCTCTAATATTGGCACCCATGGTAAATATGAGCAAAATTTCCTGTGAAAAAAAATTCTTTGCTGTTTATCCTCTTGCTCTTTCAATCAAAATATTAATAAAAATTGAACTTTCAATTGAAGTAAAATGATTGAAAAATATACATGTGAAATAAATGGAATAAAGATTCTTTAGATTAGATGGTAAGTGAACAGTCAGTTCTCTTACTCAGCGTGTTGGATGCAGGAGAAGTGGGCAGGACTAAAGACCAGATTGACTTTGACAAGGGCCAAATCGTTATGACCTGACGACTGGGTCAGAGCATCTCTCAAACGGCAAAGCTTCTGGGGTGCTCCCGGTCAGCAGTGATGAGTACCTACTGACAGTGGTCCGAGGAAGGACAAACTACAAATCGGCGACAGAGTGTTGGGCCCCTAAGGCCCATCAGTGCGTGAGGGCAACAAAGGCTATCCCATATGGTCCGAATCGACAGAAGGTCTATTGTGGCACAAGTCACAGAACATTTTAAAGATGGTTGTTGGAAGAATGTGTCAGAACACACAGTGCATCGCACCCTGCTGTGTATGGGGCTGCATAGCCGTAGACCGGTCAGAGTGCCCATGATGACTCCTGTCCACCTTCGAAAGGGCCTACAGTGGGCACATAAGTGTTGGAACTGGACCTTGGAGCAGTGGAAGAAGGTTGTCTGGTCCGATGAGTCCCGTTTTCTTTTACATCACGTGGACGGTCGTGTACATGTGCACCGTTTACCTGAGGAAGTGGTGGCACCAGGATGCACTGTGGGAAGATGACAAGTCGGTGGAGGGTGTGTGATGCTCTGGGCAATGTTCTGCTGGGAAACCCTGGGTCAGGGCATTCATGTGGATGTCAACGGCGGCTCCACCTTGCAACTTACAGGACACCTTCAGGGGTCTTGTATGGTCCATGCCTCGGGATATATGCCATCAGTGAACATATATATATTCTGTGAAGATAACTATTTCTAGATTCAATACGTTTCATGGGGTGTAACAATCAGCATAAAACCATGAAGCAAACAAAATAACTTTGTGTTTATTTGTGTCAACTCAGATTACATACAAACTGTGCCCTGGGTGGGTGAAGAGATTTGAATGGGAAAGCCCATCCAGGGTACCAGGCCATGCAAAACCAAGAAGCCAACTGTCAAACTGATATCCGGCTCTGCAATGGCTGCTTCCTAAATCAGCCTACAAAACATAGACCAAAGTCTCTCTCTCGCTCTGTATATACATCATGTAAATATATATGTGTGTGTGTATATATATAAATATATATATATATATATATATATATATATATATATATATATTTATATATATATATACACACACCCACAGTGGAAAATATTCAGACCCCATTACTTTTACATTCTGTTACGTTACAGCATTATTCTAAAATGGATTTAAAAAAAAATCTCATCAATCTACACAAAATACATCATAACGACAGAGCAAAAACAGGTTTGTTTCTAATTAAAACACCAATATCTTCCAAATTCCTTTAGATTATAGAGGTCACCCTCACTCCATTTCCCTGTTGAATACAACTGTGTGTACAGCACTGTAGTAGTGTTTGGTGAGAGGGCAGTCCAGCTTATTCTTTTGATTTTTATGTAAAGTCATTAGATCCACAAGGGGCCTCGTTAGATTCGAACTTAAAATCAACCTGGTTTTGCACAAACACCACCTCAACCTGTCCCTGACATCCACTCCCAGGTCGCCCTCAGAGCCCCGTATTGACAGACACAAAACACTATGGCTCTGAATTATTACACAGGACACTGAGAGCTGCGAAACTGCACTGGCTATGCAGATGTGTTATTTTATGAATCTGGCAACGTCTGTCACTCTGCACTGTGGTGAACATTAGCTTGTGGCCTCTAGCCCCCAAACCTACACCCTGTCTCGGCTACTATAACTCAACCTGAGATGTGAGTTATTCACATCGATCAGTGGCCGTTAGCTTGGACGGGCTTCTTGGAAATGCATTCATATTTTAACAGGCCAAGCATATTTCTCTGCATGATGAGAGAATGTAAGAGCTTCTGGACTGTTCCAACACTTGTGTCCACAAGTCTACAGGAAGTTGTTTGTGGCCTTAGTGATCCAAATCGCTCTGAAATAAATACATTCAAAATGTTGCAAATGGCCTTTTATCAAACTTAGAACTTACTTCGGGATTTCAGCTTCCATAATGCTTTATTTCTGGCAGTGTCTAAACTGGGTATGTGAATAACATCAACTGTGACTAATAATAGCATGAAACAGGACTTGAATTTAAAACACAATGCAATGCTCTGTCATTCTATCCTTGAGCAAGACAGTTAACTCTAATCCTCTAAGTCATTCAAATGTCTGCTAAATGATGTAAATGTAAAACAACAAATGCCTGGCCCCACTTGTTAAAGCACTCTTGCTATCCGTTATCATTAGTTTCCTGAATAGGGAAAGGGCCACTAGCTCAAACAAAAGAAGGACTGAAACATACACTGAAACCACCCAACAGTTCCAAATAAAATGAACAATAGTTTTAAGGAGTTGAGTTTTAAGGAGCTGTATTATGGCCTTATAAGGAGCTGTATTGTGGCCTTGTATGGAATATACAGTAACATTTAAGTAATATGCATGTAAATTAAATTTTTCATCTATCAACAGACAAATGGGTGTTGGCCAGTTTACAAAATAGCCGAAATCCTAAATGTACCACTTGCCACTATTAGGGCAAGAAATTAAAAAGATCTGCCTTGTTGGTGCAGGTTCATGTTTTTATTCCATTTTTTTTACCATTATTTCACCAGGTGTATGCTAAGAATACATTCTTATTTACAACAATGAAATGGGACCAATTACGGTTAACTGTCTTATTCAGGGACGGAACGACAGGGTTTGGTCTCCTCAGGGATACGAACCGCCAACCTTTCATTTATTAGCACATTGCTCTAGACCACTTGGCCTCCTTGCCACCCCCACATCGTGCCAACACGTCCCAATGAGGAAGATGAATCCACAAGACCCTGTTAGAGAGTTACAGAGCTTTGGGTCACTACAATTGCAATTAGACATCACGTTCATGTCAATAGTCTATTTAGAAGGTCTGCTTGAGAAAGGCTTTATTCAGAGCAACCAAAAAATGTAAATGTTCAGAGTTTTTTAATTGACATTGTCACTTGGATTACTATGGTAATCTATGGTCAGATAAAACAAACAACTATTTTGCTACACGCCAGCAACGGATTTGGCATTGAAAGAAGTTTGCATGTGTCATAAATACTGTAAAATATGGTGGTGAATCTTTGATGTGACTGGGCTTTTTGATTTCCACTGGTCCAGGGACCCTAGTTAAAGAAATGTGTAAATTTGGTTCCATATTCATTGCCAGTGTTATTCATACAGTCTTTCTTGCCAATTATTTTAGAAGTGATTCCAAAAGTAATCTGGACAAAGTTTTTCATGTAAAAAATACCTGAAAGGTCCTTCTTAAGATGATGTATTTTCCTTCTGTTCAGATGAGCGAAAGGTGTGATGCTGTTGTTATCAGCCTGGTTAAATACTTGGGAGAGGAGGCCGCTCACTACATTCACTATGAGGAGAAGGTATGTTTCAAATTCGCCTAGATATGAATGTTATAGAAATGTCAAGCCTCAATATGACTGTCATACTTAAACGTCAGGTCTCAGTGGCTGCATAACCCCTAAACCGCTTCATATTTTATAATATGCCTCATATAATATTCTTTATATAGTTAGAAGACGCTTTGGTTCAAAGACGCTGGGAATCCTTGGGACTGTGCTGAATGAGCTCTAGACTGAGGCCTCTCCACTAAGCTCACTGTTCTGATGCTCTTACAGTCTCTGGGTAATAACTTCCATCAGATTCGAACTCAACAACGGCACGCTGGGTTTTTTCTCAAAACATCAAGAACATTTTAACAGAAAATGCACTGCTTGATAGCTTCCCTGGGACCAGTCAGTCTCATAGGAAAGCAGGAAACGCTCACATCACTTGCCCTGTGACAAAATGCAACGCCCCGGATTGACAAACAAGCACATTGGCCTGACAGGCTTTGTCTGTGGCAATAAGTTAGCATTCAGCTCCCTGGGCAGCTTTTCATGCACTTTTAAGCGTTGAGTGGCGAGTAAGAATTGCCCCTGGGTAGGCCAGGGCAAGGGAGGGCATGGGGGATGATGATTTTCCCTGCTTGACTGGTCACAAGACTCTGGAGGAAGAGACAGAGAGATGTCAACAAGTATATGATGCAAATTATATGATACAGTGAAAACTGAGAGGAAGGGAGTGGGCAGATGTATATACAGCAAACACAGTGGGAAATAAATTGGCCACCCTGAAGAGATACGGGGGTTAAGACATCATATTAAAGTGTAAAGCACCATCATGTTACAGAGAAAAGCAGCTCAAAGGGTCAATATGGTTAATTCGTATGTGGAGTTCTGAATTAATGAAATGTAGCCATTGATTCTTAAATATAGCTCACATAAATGCCTGAGGTCTTAATAATGGTACCCTATCAGAATTCAAAATATTAGCGTTGTAAACAGAGTAAATGTAAACAAACACATTACAGCCTTAAACCATGGTTCAAACTATCATTTTTGATGGTCAGGCCTTGCCTCCGTAGCTCTATATATGAAGTTGAAAGTGTTTCTGTTTCTCCAGCCCTATCACTCAGCTTTTTACCGTAACAGGAGAGGGGAGAACATTTTAAATGATGATTGCCACTTCAATATTACAGAGAAAAACATTAACTATAATATTGTTTCATAGGAAATAATGGTTTCCAGTGATGTTGCATTTCAAAAGGCAATGTAAATGAATGTAAACACTTGAAACTTATGTTGTAGTTGTGTTTGTTGTACTGTAGGACTGTGTTCTACTGTTGGTTTGTTGGACTAGATGTTCTATAGTGGTGTTATAGGGCTTTGTGTTCTA
>JACXGI010017268.1:0-14748 GCA_016801175.1 Esox masquinongy
GGTAGCCAGTGGTCAAATGTGCGCCTATGCTGTGTTGTGTAGAGTGTCACTGTGAATATAACCATCCAAAGGAAGACTGGACACATCCCTGTTCTAATCTCCACCTCTTTCAGATATGGCACATGTAGGGAATTCCAAAGGAAATAAAGGCACCCCCTATTCAAGACACCCCATAAAATTTTTTTAGAAATCCTCAGAGATCAAAAAGGAAGGGACTGCCATCTAGTGGTGGCTTTTGGAGGTACAATATGACAGAATAAGTTCAATGACCCCATATGGGCATTTTCAATGATTTTCAGAATGTTTGAGAAAAAAATTGATGTGGACAAGATAAAAAAAATAATGCCGGGTTCATTTTATTATTTTATAAATTCAAAACCATTTAACTTGTACTTATTCTGAACCCCTGGGGGTATACAAATGTAATATAAAACAGGCTACCTATTATATTTTACTATTTAATTTCAATTTATAACCAAAATATGTGCTCATGCGTTTTTACATTTTTCTGACTATTTCACATTATTACTCATGTAAGTGACTCAAAAAAATTGTTTTCAATACATCCTCCATGTAGCTGACGGTCTGCAGAATCCCAGAATACAAAGCACTTCCTTCTACTATAAAGGATGACCATTTTAGAAGCCAAAATGTCAAGGTAGTGACAGGCGGACTTTAAAACCCTAGCCCTTTAAGGGTTAATGAGGGGTAAATACTTCAGAAGTTGGAACAGTGAAAGATGGTCTGACTGTCCCATGTGGGGGAGGGGAATGGCTTTGTAACCCTCCGGAATGTTTGTGTGCACAAGGTCTAGTGTCTAGTCTAGTGGGGCAGGAAACATTTTAGTGGAATTTAGGAAAAACAGTTTTCAGATTTGAATGGTTGTAATCCCCTGCAACCACAAAAACTCCATCCTGGTGTTCCGTCTGCTGTTTACTAATGGCAGCCAGCAGTTCTTTCATTGCTAGTTTAGCATTATCATCCGGGGGTATATAGACTGCCATAAAACAATAGCTGTAAACTCCTGAGGCAAGTAAAAAGGCCTGCATCTAATCATCAGGTACTCCAGATTGGTTGAGCAGTGACTCCCGGTTAAGTTAGTGTTTGTACACCATGTTTTGTTTACATGTTTACAATTAACCATCCATTCTCAATAGCTCCCTGATGTTGCCCATAAACCATCATTGTTGTTTAACAGCGTCTTTTACGCACCCCATATCACTTGAAAGAAAGGTGCCGCATTTACTCCTAGTAGCGTCTACTGGATTATTTTCTCCTGTTTTTTTTCTCATTGATTAGCATTGCCAGTCCCTAAGAAATTGGAGATAAATGTAGTCATCTAGCAATGAAGGAATACACAGGCTGTGATGAACCAGAAAATTGAGTTGAGTTTGCTATATCCGTCTTCAACTGGTACACTATGCATCCATCTAAGTACAAAGCTGACTTGTATATAGATATACCACGGTAAGATAGACTATAAAAATGTGAATGCTGAACAAGAGGTTGTATAAAGTTAGCTAGATTGCCAAACTAGCAAGCTGATATTTAGTTACTGTAGCTCCTAAGGCAAAACCTATGAATATATCTCTCTTTCCGATGCAACTAGCGTAGGACATGTACCTGTACACAAAACATTTGTTCACCCAGTTTTATGTAGCACTGTGAAAACATTTTCTTTAAGAAAAATTTTACAATGATTTTCAGCTTGTTCAGTGTCAGAATTGAAAGCTCTCAGAGAGAATGAAATTCCAAATAATAATATGAAAAACAGAATTACCAGTTCCACAAAAAAACAAACTCAGTTTAATGTTATTCTTAGCCTTACTAATGTTAGCTTAGGGTTCCTGTTTGCTAGCTATAGAGAGCTACCCTGCTTTCGCTTCTTTGCAGTTTTTATAGTGTATGCTGTAATAGACAAGGGAGGAATTTGTCATCCTAGTCTCTAGCTGCCATTATAGTTTCTTACAGTAAGCGAACTTCGCTCCCTATGGCGTACTGATGCTATATATATCTTCCAAGTAAAATGTGCTTTCTCAAAATAAGCCAAGGACGACAGCCCGCCTCGCAGAAGGCGATTGGCTGGAAGGCCCACATCGCCGAGGTCGATTTGCTGGAACGGGATTGCTGAAACAGAATTGGCTGGAAAGTAGCGGCACGCTCCAAAAATTATAAATTGACATTGCATTGGCACTGAGCTGTCTGTGTTGCTAAACAGCTCTTATAGGGCCTCATTAGCTTACATAACGTGCTTATAGGGGACAAAACCAAACATTGTCTGTGGTGCTCAAATTTGTTTATGTGGCACTGGATCTCTGCTTGCAAAATTGAGTTCTCTTTTGTCTCTGCAATGTACAGTCACTAATGTGATGCCATAGACGATGCCCTGGCACATCAATTAATTCCAGGGTTTGTTCTTTTTCATCTTAGAAGGGTAAAACATACAACAGTAAAAGTAAAAAGTGTACGCATACTGAGCAAAACATGATTTACGCAGTGGTAGGCAACCTGCTCCTGAAGAGCCGCAGGGTATGCAGGTTTTTAAAAATACTGATCTGTTAGTTCTCAGTACATACCTTGTGACTCTGCAGGAAATTAGTTCAAATTAATTTACAAACTATTGGATTTACTAGTAAAAATATGTTTGAAAACACATTTCCCAATGCGTGATAAAGAAATTTCAATTGGAATGTGTGTCTTAGTTTTGGACAGCCATCTATGTTAAAACGTATTGTGGTGCTCCCAGGGGCCAGCAGAGGAGGATAGTGGTCGACGGCCGGTACATTGCCAGGCACTGGCTCCACCACTGGGAGGCGCCAGACGCAGCCAACACCAGGGCGTCGTCTCAGCAGCACATAACGAGGCCTGATTGACAATCAACTGGGCGACAACCTATTTGACACAGGTACAGACAAGTGGAAAGGAGAGAGCCGGCTGAAATAAAACACTGCTGAAGGAAGAGGACAGTGAGGAGCAATTTGAATGTTTGAGTAATTGAGTTCTAAGTTCTGTGTAGTGAATAAAAGGAATCGTCTCCAGACCTAACATCCAACTGCCTGGTGTCCACTGTGTTTGAACCCCCCCATACACCTCTCGGGTTGCCACAGGTGGTGGAGGATGCGGGCAACTTCGAGGTAGTTTGGACACAGAGGGACCATGGAGGCGCTGGTAGCCCAGTTAGTCCAGGCACAGCAAGCCGCACTGGAAGAACAGAGACTCCAAAACATCCGGTTGATAGAGGAACTTAGGAACATGGCTGACAAGGGAAAGACCCTGCCAAACCCAAACCAGTACCTGCTGAAACTCTTTGACGAGGACGATGTGGAAACCTACCTGTGCACGTTCGAGAGGACCGCGTCCAGAGAAGGGTGG
This sequence comes from Esox masquinongy, assembly GCA_016801175.1. Classification (NCBI taxonomy): domain Eukaryota; kingdom Metazoa; phylum Chordata; class Actinopteri; order Esociformes; family Esocidae; genus Esox; species Esox masquinongy. The sequence goes on from JACXGI010017268.1 coordinate 3,373, forward strand.
CCGAAAGCGCAGTGGGCTGGACTCCTCGCCCCTTTCCTGTCCGGGAAGGCACAGAAGGCCTATGCTCATTTGAGCCCTGAACAGGCCGAGGATTATGAGGGGGTGAAGAGGGAGATCATCAACCGCTATGGGTACAGTCTTGCTCGTCGGGCCCAGATGGTTCACGACTGGGTGTTTGACCCCTCTGAGTCGCCCCATGCCCAGATGAGTGACCTTGTACGGTTAACTAAGGGGTGGCTGCTGATGGACCTACAGACAGTGTCCATCTTGGACAAAGTGGTCATGGACCGGTACCTCCGGGCCCTACCATACACCATCAAGAAAACGGTTAGCCTCACTAACCCCCGTAGCCTTGAGGAACTCCTGACCGCCGTGGAGACGCAGCAGTCGACACAGGACCTGCTCCGCGCCACACGGCCGGAGAAGGCTGAAGCGGCCCGAGCCGGGACAACCTCTGGCTGAGCGGAGCGTACACGGGGGCCAGAATTGCGGCAACATGAAGAGCCACTCGGGGAGATCGGGCGGTTGGAGGACAGGGAAGCGGCGAGACGACGACGATCTATGGCCGAACCCGACCGACGCAGGTGCTACGAGTGCAGTGAGACGGGACATATTGCGTGGAACTGCCCCGGCCGGGAGGAGTCGATGGCCACCGCGACACCGGGTCCTGGAATTCCCCGATCGGCTAACTATGCGACGTCCTGTGGGGCCCACACCGACAACCCCCCTCCCATGGTGCCTGTGAGCGTCGACGGGGTGGACACCACGGCCTTGTTGGACTCCGGGAGTACGGTCACTCTGGCCCAACCATACCTCCTGACCACTGGAACCCCATCAGCCGAAAGGATGTCCGTGGCGTGCGTACACGGAGATACCAAACAGTATCCCACCGTGACCGTGCATTTACGCACAACCCAGGGGGAGTGCAATGTACAGTGTGGGGCCATACCTCATCTCCCGGTACCGATGCTACTGGGCCGCGACTGCCCCCTGTTCCTGGCCCTCTGGAGAGGCCGGGCCAACCGGGCCAGAACGGCCAGAAGGAAAGAGAGACAACAACGCTGGGCATGCGCAGCAAGAAAAAGGCAGGAGGCAGACTCCACGGGACCAGAGTCAGAACCGGACGGTGAGGCCGAGGCCCCTCCAGAGACCCAAGAGGAACCCCTGGACCTACCTGGAGTGATGCTACCCTTCGCCGAAGAAGACGACCTGGGGCCCCCTAGGAAGCGGGACCGCTGGCTGGCCAGTTTGGCACGGCGCAATTCGAGGACCCCAACCTCCAGAGCGCCAGGGGACAGGTGATTGCGGTGGACGGAGCTCTACTACCTGGGGTGAGTGGCTGGAGGTACCCCCATTTTGCAATTAACAACCGTTTATTGTATCAAGTGGTAAAGGATGGTGACTCTGAGAAATCCCTGTTGTTAATTTCCCAACGGTACGTCGCCACTGTCCTGCACCTGGCCCACACACACCTGCTGGGGGGTCATCTTGGCATGGAGAAGGCCAGGGAATGGATTGCCGCCCGTTTCCATTGGCCGGGGGTAAAAAGGGCCGTGGAGGAGTACTGCCGATCCTGTCCGGAGTGCCAAGTCACTGCGCCGAAGGTCCACTATCGAAGTCCCTTAGTTCTGTTACCCATAATAGGGGTGCCGTTCGAGAGGATAGGAATGGATTTGGTCGGACCCCTGGTGAAGACAGCAAGAGGCCATCAATACATTCTGGTAATCCTGGACTATGCTACCCGGTACCCCGAGGCTGTTCCGCTGCGCACCGCCATGTCCAAAGGGATTGTATGTGAGTTGTTTCATCTCTTTAGTCAGGTGGGAATATCCCGGGAAATGTTGACCGACCAGGGGTCCGCGTTCATGTCAAAAGTAATGAAGCTTGTCTGCACGCTGATGAGAATAAAGCAGCTGCGGACCTCCGTATAGCACCCCCAGACGGATGGACTGGTAGAGAGGTTCAATAGAACCCTGAAACATATGTTATGTAAAGTGATAGACAAAGACGGGAAGAATTGGGACCAACTGTTACCTCACCTAATGTTCTCCGTGCGGGAAGTCCCTCAAGCCTCCACAGGTTTCTCCCCGTTCGAGGTCCTCTACAGGCGTCAGCCCCGGGGCATGCTGGATATCGCCCGGGAGGTCTGGGAGGCGCAACACACTCCCTTGCGGTTGGTGGTGGAACATGTGGAGGTAATGAGGGAGAGGATGAGTGCCATATGGCCGGTGGTCAGGGAACACATGCTGCAGGCCCAAGCCGAACAACAACGGATATACAACGGGTGTTCAACCCCGGGAGTTCCTCCCGAAGGAAAAGGTACTCGTTTTGATTCCCACTACAGAGAGCAAGTTTTTGGCTACCTGGCATGGCCCATATGAAATTGTGGAAAAGGTAAACAGCGTCAACTACAGAGTAAGGCAACCGGACAGGAGGAAAACAACCCAAATCTATCATGTTAACCTGCTGAAAAAATGGCACGCCCGAGAGGCGTGTGTTGTGTCGCCCTCCCACCCACAGAAGACGACAACGGTGGACTTCCCCAGTGGAGGTGGCCTTGGACCGGATCAAAAGCAGGACCTTCGAGAACTGGTACAGATGAACACTGCGGTTTTCCCTACGCTGCCCGGGAGGACCGATTGGATCCAACACCACATACACGCGCGGCCCGGGGAGACAGAAAGGTGGAGGGCGTACCGCATTCCAGAGGCCCGATGGGCGGCCGCCCAAAGCGAGCTGGACAGCATGATCCGAATGGACATCGTTGAGGAGTCACACAGTGAGTGGTCTGGCCCCATCGTACTGGTCCCAAAACCAGATGGGACATTACGTTTCTGTAATTACTTTAGAGGTCTTAACGAGATCAGTAAGTTTGACGCAAATCCCATGCCACGTGTAGATGAACTAATAGGTTAATAGGTTGGGGAAGGCTCGGTTTGTCAGCACCCTGGACTTGACGAAGGGATATTGGCAGGTTCCCCTTGCACCCGAGTCCAGGGAGAAGACGGCCTTCTCCACCCCGGCTGGGCTGTACCAGTATCGGGTCCTCCCGTTTGGACTTCATGGGGCGCCGGCCACCTTCCAGAGACTGCTGGATAAGGTACTGCGTCCCCACCGTGAGTATGCGGCGGCTTACCTTGATGACATTAAGCCTGACCCCACCTGGTCAGGCTGCAGGCCATGCTGAATGCACTGAGAGGAGCAGGGTTGACGCCCAATCCGGCAAAGTGTAAGCTGGGGTTTCAGGATGTGGAATTCCTGGGATACAGGATCGGTCGGGAAAACGTGAAACCCCAGGACCGGAAGGTGGAAGCGATCCGGAACTAGCCCCCACCCACCACGAAGAGTCAGGTGAAGTCGTTCCTGGGCTTAGCCTCCTATTACAGCTGGTTTATCCCAAACTTTGCAGTCATGGCCTCTCCCCTGACAGATCTGACCAAGGCATGGCTCCCACAGACCGTTCAGTGGACAGACGCCACGGAAAAGGCGTTTCTTGGACTGAAGGATGCGCTTTGCTCAGGCCCGGTCCTGGTGACTCCAGACTTTGAGCAGCCGTTCATCGTGCAGACCGACGCATCGGCCAGGGGCATAGGGGCAGTTTTGGCACAGGAGTTGGACGGAGAGGAACATCCCGTCCTGTTCATCAGCAGGAAACTGCTACCCCGGGAGACTAGGTACTCTGTGGTAGAGAAAGAGTGCCTGGCTGTGAAGTGGGCGCTGGATTCCCTAACGTATTACCTCCTGGGCAGGCAGTTCACGCTGGTCACGGACCATGCCCCACTGGTCTGGATGTCCCGGACCAAGAACACCAACGATAGAGTGACTCGCTGGTTTCTGTCGTTGCAACGCTTCTCTTTCTCTGTTGTCCACAGGTCCGGGACGAAGAACAGGAATGTGGACACCCTCTCCAGGCGGGAAGCCTGCTTCGCCGTGTCCTCGTCTCCCTCCCGGCTCGGGCTGAGGGGGGGGGGTTGTGGTGCCCCCTGGGGCCAGCAGAGGGGGATAGTGGTCGACGGCCGGTACATTGCCAGGCACTGGCTCCAACACTGGGAGGCGTCAGACGCAGCCAACACCAGGGCGTCGTCTCAGCTGCGCACAATGAGGCCTGATTGGCAATCAACTGGGTGACAACCTATTTGACACAGGTGCAGACAAGTGGAAAGGAGAGAGCCAGCTGAAATAAACCACTGTGCTGAAGGAAGAGGACAGTGAGGAGCAATTTGAATGTTTGAGTAATTGAGTTCTAAGTTGTGTGTAGTGAATAAAAGGAATCGTCTCCAGACCTAACATCCAACTGCCTGGTGTCCACTGTGTTTGAACCCCCTCCTACACCTCTCGGGTTGCCACAGTATGTTTTAGTCAACATTTGTAAGCAAATGATTTCAGTGGCTAAAAGACAGGTATATGGAATGGAAACTTTTGTGACTCCAGACATCTTCACATAATGGGATGTTGACTGCTACCATGCATCCACACAAAATCAGCTTGAATCAAAATCAAGTTGAAATATTATAGGGTGGGTTCAAAGTTTTCATTTATGAGTCTTTCGCTAATTGGATAGCTCAAACTGCAATCCATCTGAACACAAGTTAATCATGCGGCTGAAATTACTCAAGATTTTACTGTGGGATAGAATTTTTGGCGCGTCTTTAAACAGATGAAACCAAAAGAAGAAACAGAGTAACAAAAGGAAACACTTTAATCTTGCCCTGTGACCCACCCAGTAACATCAGGCCTCTTTCTGGTTTTTAGTTGTTACCAAATAACAGGGTCTCAATCTGTATGGTGGAAGGTCAACGTTACAGTGTCATTGATATACAAAGGCAATGTTACTGCATTAGTGGAGACTTGCATTCACACCAAATGACTGCTGGACTAAAATTACCTTTGATTATTTGAGTTCAGTCTTTTAGTGCTGGGCAATATCAAAAACCTATAACTCAAATAACCCTCCACAACCATAGTTGGTGATACTTGTGTCATGGAAGGGAGTGAATGCATTCTGTTAGTTGCCAAGTAAGGCAGACCAATCAGAAGCCAAATCACTAGGCTGGCACTGCACCCCATTATCTGTCTGTACTAGTGTGTGTGTCTGTGTGTGAGATCAGTCTGTGTGGAAACGAAAACTAACAACCCTGACCTCAGACACACACAAAGGCAGGCACACATATAGACATGCCCACCCACTCACAATAACACCACAGGGAGTAATCACAGGTCATCAGCACTGTGGTTCACCTTAACCCAACTTAACACAGCACCAATTATGATGTTCCAGGAACACAGGAGAGGAGCTTTCAGAGGCAAAACTGAGTATGGATGTTAGTGTGTTTGTGACAAGAGCCGGTAATTGGTGGGTTTGCTTCTAGAACCCGTGCACCCGCTCACCAGCAGTCATTATTTCAGAAATAGATGGTAGGTGTTGATAACGTACACACACAAACACCTGAGACCTAACTTTGACTCAGATATTCATGTTCCCTATTCCCAAGCCATCTCCCTTACCCTAACCTAAAACTTAACCAAAATAACTTAGCTTTTATGCTTAAACTTAAAGGGGATAACCCCGAATTAGCTCTGACCTAGTGGACGTTAGCAGAAATACAGTAACAACGCATTGCCTTCAAAGACAAAAAGGACAATGATTCCCTAGACTATTAACTGCATGTTTTTTCATCTGAACAGAAATTGAGTGAACTATGTTGAATATTAGCAACTAGAAAATGACAAATGGATTTCACTTTCACCGTCTGCCATTGCTTGAGTAGAGATGATGTGTTAGTGAAACCAATGGAAGAGAGGATGTGCTTTTACATTTCATTCAGTGCAACCTTTGCTGACCAACAAAAATGAATTGTTTTAGGATTTTCTTTTGTATGCACCCAAAATATTTCTGTTGAAATGTTATGCAACAATACGTGAAATTACAAAGTTTGCAAACACTCACGAGGCAGCATTTCTGGGTTCTTCAGACAACCCAGAAGACCACGGTTTGTAATTAGATTAGATAAGATTAGATTCAACTTCACTGTGATTGAACAGTACAAGTACAGAACAACGAAATGCAGTTAGCATCTAACCAGAAATGCAAATAGAGGGCAGAAAATGTACAAATATTTACAAGTATTAAGTACATGTATATTACAAGTGGAATGTACAGATGAGCAATGAAGGCTAATTCAGTACAAATGGCAATATCTAAATGTGCAATTAAGGCAAATAGAGGAGGGCCGAACATGTACACGTATTAAGTATAGTGTATGTTACAAGTGGGGTAATAGTTGTGCGGGTACAAATGGCAATTCTAAATGGCATTCAAGATGTGCAATCGAGGCAAACTGAAGGAGTAAGATAGCATGTGCAACCGAGATGCAGAGATAGCAGCAATGAGGTCCCCGAGGTAGACATGCGTATGTAACAAATGTAAAAATGCAAGTGAGATGGCAATTTTAAATGAGCAAAGAGGCAAATTGAATGTGCAAGGTGCATGTGCAACTGAAATGCTAGGTTCCTGAGGTAGACACATACCTGTAACAGCTGAAAACTATACAAGTATACAAGGCAGTGTCGGGGGGGGGGTATGGTTAGTACAAAGTAGTACGAAGGGAGTAGTGCAACAAGGTCTCTGAGAGGCGGGGGGGTATGTTTAGTGATGGGTCACAGAGTTCACAGAGTTTTCTGGGTCACAGAGTTCAGCAGGGTTACAGTAGATGGAAAGAAACCTTTCCTGAGCCTTCTGCTGCGGGACCGAAGAGGCCTGTACCGCCTGCCTGATGGTAGGAGGGCAAACAGTTTATGGCATGGATGTGAAGGGTCCCTGATGATCCCACATGCCCTGCGCAGACACCGCTTGCGCTGGAGGTCTGCGATGGCAGGAAGCTGGGCACCAGTGATGTGCTGGGTGGTTTTCACCACATGTTGCAGGGCCTTCCGATCGGCTACGGAGCAACCGCTAAACCACACTGTGGCACAGTTAGTCAGAATGCTCTTGATTGTGCAGCGATAAAAGTTCACAAGGATCTTGGAGGACGGGCGGGCTTTCTTTAGCCTCCTCAAAAAGTACAGGTGCTGCTGCGCCTTTTTGACCAGGGCTGAGGTGTTGAGGGTCCAGGAGAGTTCCTCTGAGATTTGGACACCCAGAAATTTGAAGTTGGACACACTCCACCTCAGTGCCATAGATGAGAACCGGGGTGTGGCTGCAGCCTTTAGACTTCTTGTAATTCACAATGAGCTCCTTGGTTTTCTTTGCGTTGAGGGCCAGGTTGTTGTCAGCGCAACATGCTGCAAGGTGCTCGACCTCCTCCCTGTAGGCTGACTCATCATTGTCACCAGGGTTGGGTAGGTTACTTTTTAAATGTAATCCGTTACAGTTACAAGATACCTGTCCACATTTGTAATCAGTAACGTAACTTTTTGATTACTCAAATTCATTAACGTAATCTGATTACTTTGAATTACTTTTAGATTACTTTCATATTAAGAGGCATTAGAAAACAAATAGGAATAGCCTATAACCAGTTGATGCCTTTTGCGGGATCAATCAATGTTAGAGTTTACATAGCTGGCCAAAAAGGGAATTTGCATTTTACCTTATGGGGTTCGTACAGTGCCTTTGGTAAGGGTTTCTAAACCATTGCTTTCTACTGCTATATGATTGAGCTACATCTCTACATTCCACGCTAAATGGAATGAAGATATTCAGTCATTCCAATTAATCCAATAAATCCTATAACCCTTGATCTTCTAGAATCTGGCTGTTTATCTGAACATAACCCAAAATGGAAGGATGTGTTAGCCTTTTCTGTTATTTGTTTTATTCATGTTTTTATAGCTTCAAAACATAGTTGAAAAATAAATGGCAGTTTTTCAAAAAGGGTATTGACATTGTTGTATATAAAATCAAGATATCCATAGCTTTTCGCGCATACACTAAATCAGCAGTAGTCTGACGTTTTGCTCCACAACCACCAACATTGTCAAAACGTTGCAGAAACCCCAGGCATGCAAATGCACGTTTGCAATCGTGAACATCCGCACACAAATACTTTTTACCCGCGCGAACGTAACCTGTGATTATTATGGCCACCAGCTATGGATTTTCAAAACGCAAATGAAAGAAATAAACTGTGATTATACACCTGCACTCTTATCTTAAAGTCAATGTCATCAGCAGCCAATGATAAACAATGAACGCAATATTCTGCGATTCAAAGCAAGCAGAATCACATGGCCTACCTGTATGGACGGAGTTGAGGTGGTTGCGTTAAATGCAAATCATTATCCTTCGGCAGAGTGCTTTCCAACACACATTTTCTCCTTAAATATTGTGAGTAATTCCATATAATGTTTTATCTTGAAGACGGTCCCGTGTTACAGCTGTCTAACAAATAGTTGCCTAATTTTCAAAAACATTTCCTGTCAGTTGTTCCTTGCAACTCTTCTTGGCTGTTTTGTTCGGTGCATTTGACAAATAAACCTTGAAACTTGAAATATATATAACACGAGGTAGGCCTATCGCCTATTATTGTTCTGAGAAAGATGCGTCGAGTAGATAACTAAATCACATTTAAATAGGTCGGCTAATATTATCGTAGATACACTGTTTTTACCAATTAAACTAGCGCTTCATCAGTCACTGAACTGGTTATGCGTGTCCACCTTTGCGCGCATGACGATCACATACACAACAACTGAGGCGCTCAATTGTTATTTTGGTTCAAATAACGATGTTTTGAAAACATTAAATAAAAAATCAAGCATGCACCTCGTCATGATGATTTCGCGCACCTATTCTTTTTCAATTGAAGTAATCCAAAAGTAATCATTATTTCTTTCAAAAGTATCTGGAATCCGATTACAGTATTTTAGTTGGTAACGTAACGGATTACAGTTACTGTTTCTTTGCAATCCGTTACATGTACGGATTACTTGTAATCTGTTACTCCCCAACTCTGATTGTCACTGATCAGGCCTACCACGGTGGTGTGGTCTGCAAAATTGACGATGGTGTTGGAACTGTATACAGGAACACAGTCATGGGTGAAGAGGGAGTACAGGAGAGGGCTCAGCACAGCCTTGTGTAACACCAGTGTTCAGGATCAGGATGGAGGAGGTGAAGTTGTCTAACCTGACAGACTGGGGTCTGTTGGTTAGGAAGTCCAAAGTCCAGTTGCTGAGAGAGGGGCTGATCCCCAGGTCATGGAGTTTGTTGACCAGCCTAGAGGGGATGACTGTTGAATCCTGAGCTGAAGTCTATGAATAGCTTTCTCACACAGGTGTTGGTTTTGTCCAGGTGGGTCAGGGCAGAGTGTAAAGCCGTGAGGGTGGCATCCTCTGTAGACCTGTTCGACCGGTAGGCAAACTGGTAGGGATCAAGTGTTTGGGGGACCAGGACATACGGTGGGCCAGAACTAGTAATGCGCGCTGCAAAGTAAAGTGAGTTAGCAAATCGAAAGTATGACAAAGAAATGCTGCTTGTGGGGTTGCAAAAATTATTTCTCAAAAGGTGGAATTTTGGGATTCTTTTGTTTTCCATCGGGAAAGTCAGAATCAGCTACAGTAAGAAACAGAAAAAGTCATGGATCCAAAGATTAAAGTGAGAAGAACCAGAAGACAATGCAAGTTTTGTATGCCTGCCAGGTGGTCTTGTGTTCCCAGGAGTATGAGCCTACACACCATCACCATGTGTGCTCTGTCATAACTCTGCCATTTCATTTATTTCATTTTTACAATCCCGGAGCTACTCTTCCTCTAAAGTGAAATGGTCCTTCACTGACAATGCCTGACTTCACCTCAACTCTTTGGTCTTCTTAATCTATACCAACAGGTGATAGTGGCAATAAACAACATTATTCAAAATCATAGAGATTTATTTTTTTATACATGTAATATAAATACATTCAATTAAAAAAGAATAATGCTAATTGTTAGCTAGATAGATAGCTAGCGCATGTCATTAGCTAGGGAGCTGTCATCACTCAGCTAAAAGTAATTTAGGGACAAAATACACCAAGTTAAAAGATCGAGTAGAACAAAACTGTATTTTGATGAAAAACAACTCAGGTCTCACTGAAAATATAATTATATTCTGACTCAGAAATGTGATGCAGGTCGGCGTTATTGAGCTCTGCTCCTCGGCGTTATTCATCTTTGCTGGCAGATGTTTCAAAACCACGTGCCTGAAGAACCCAGATGAGTCAATGCTTGTTTTATGACATCACAATACTTTCTCCTATATCATTCCACTATTACTGCAGATATATTTTGAACATTCTTGTAATTTTCTTATCAGTGCTGAAGTCCTATGTAATGCCCTTGTAACCTAACACTAAACCTAACCCGTAACGCTTAAACCAAACAATTAACCCCAATTCTAACATTATGCAAAATTATGTTTTTTCCTGAACCTAAAAGCCCAAAATAACATTTTCCCTATTTGAATAGTCAATAGTGATAAGACAGGCAGTGACGCCAACAGGGGGGCACAACCGTGAACGTTGTCCCGGGCCCTGACCTGGGGGGGCCCATTTGGTTGGCTTAAATATAATTATTAATTAGTCAGTAGAGGTTAGTATTGAGGATTTTCAAGAAAGCTACACAGTTATTAAACAGAAGAAATGCATTGATGAAGGGATTCATGTTTTTTCTATTTGCTGTTTTTTCCAGACCGCGTAAGCGGAGCCGGCCAAGAAGAGCAAATGTCTCTTACTGAGTGACTGACTGACTGACTGACTACCCCTTGTTAAATAGCGTAGCGGTTAGAGAAGCGGACTTGTGAACTATAGGTCCCGAGTTTGTATCTCCTCGCTGGCGAAGCGAAGTACGCATTATGAATTATTCCGTATAGACGAAAACTTTGCTGGCTAAAACCGTCAGTACCTGCATTATAGTAAGCCTGAAATAAAACAGTTTACGGTTATATTGTGACTGTTTCTGGAGGATTTTCGAAGTACGCATCCGTGCATGCGTTTTGGGTCAGGATAGACAAACACATTTGCTGGCTACAACATACAGTAGTTATGTTATAGTAAGCCTTAACTGAAACTGTATACGGTTATATTGCGACTGTTTCTGGCATGGAAAAGTTCATCTTCAGTCTCGCTAGCAATTGCTCAATTCTTATGATTATTCCTAGGAAGTTAGTAGATACTAGTAAGCCTATTACTGACTAATAAGCTGTTAAAACGGCCAGTGGCAAAAGCAATACAGTTCATAGACGCTATGGTGGAGGTAAACTTAATTAGATACGTTAGTCAGTTTAACACAATCCTCAATGGATTCTAACTACTGCTGAAACGTGTAATGCCGTGGCGTAGTGGTTAAAGACAGTGCCTCTCATGTGGAAGACCTAAGTTCGAATCTGTTGAGAGCAACGAC
>JACXGI010017269.1:0-14797 GCA_016801175.1 Esox masquinongy
CATTCATAAGCATATTACACTCATATGTATCTATAATACTCAATACTTCTACCATACTGTTCATACTCCCCATCCTACTCTTTCAAAAATTGATACGAGTTTACATTTTTATGTATATTACTGCCATACCTATTATATTCAATACTACTACCAATATTGCTGCTAGGTTACAGAACTCTTTACAGTACTCTTTTAAACTGCTGCTACATACAGTGTTATGTATAATATCGCTTTATCTTCTTGCTATATTTTTGCTGTGAGTACATTTTTCCCCTTAAATTCTCAGAATGTAGTTGTAGTGTGCTATGCCCCCATTCATAGACTTACTACATTCATATGTATCTATAATATTCAATAACTCTACCAATTGCTGCTAGTTTACACTGTTATGTATATTACTGCCATACTTGCCATATCTAATTGTTAAAATACTACCCAGATTGCTGCTATATCAATAATACTACCCAGATTGCTGCTAGTTTACAGCACTCTTTTTTTTTTTTTTATTGCTGCTATTGAACAGTGTTATGTACAGTATCTCACAAAAAGTGAGTACACCCCTCATATTTTTGTAAATATTTGATTATATATCTTTTCATGTGACAACACTGAAGAAATGACACTTTGTTACAATGTAAAGTAGTGAGTGTACATCTTGTATAACAGTGTAAATTTGCTGTCCCCTCAAAATAACTCAACACACAGCCATTAATGTCTAAACCGCTGGCAACAAAAGTGAGCACACCCCTAAGAGAAAATGTCCATATTGGGCCCAAAGTGTCAATATTTTGCATGGCCACCATTATTTTCCAGCACTGCCTTAACCCTCTTGGGCATGGAGTTCACCAGAGCTTCACATGTTGCCACAGTCCTCTTCCACTCCTCCATGACGACATCACGGAGCTGGTGGATGTTAGAGACCTTGCGCTCCTCCACCTTCCGTTTGAGGATGCCCCACAGATACTCAATAGGGTTTAGGTCTGGAGACATGCTTGGCCAGTCCATACCCTCAGCTTCTTTAGCGAGGCAGTGGTCGTCTTGGAGCTGTGTTTGGGGTCGTTATCATGTTGGAATACTGCCCTGCGGCCAAGTCTCCGAAGGGAGGGGATCACGCTCTGCTTCAGTTTGTCACAGTACATGTTGGTATTTATGGTTCCCTCAATGAACTGTAGCTCCCCAGTGCCGGCAGCACTCATGCAGGCCCAGACCGTGACACTCCCACCACCATGCTTGACTGTAGGCAAGACACACTTGTCTTTGTACTCCTCATCTGGTTGCCGCCACACACGCTTCACACCATCTGAACCAAATAAGTTTATCTTGGTCTCATCAGACCACAGGACATGGTTCCAGTAATCCATGTCCTTAGTCTGCTTGTCTTCAGCAAACTGTTTGCACGCTTTCTTGTGCATCATCTTTAGAAGAGGCTTCCTTCTGGGACGACAGCCATGCAGACCAATTTGATGCAGTGTGTGGCGTATGGTCTGAGCACTGACAGGCTGACCCCCCACTTTATGTAGAGCAACAATTCTTTTTTTCAGATCCTCAGAGAGTTCTTTGCCATGAGGTGCCATATTGAACTTCCAGTGACCAGTATGAGGGAGTGTGAGAGCGATAACACCAAATTTAACACACCTGCTCCCCATTCACACCTGAGATCTTGTAACACTAATGAGTCACATGACACCGGGGAGGGAAAATGGCTAATTGGGCCCAATTTGGACATTTTCATTTAGGGGTGTACTCACTTTTGTTGACAGCGGTTTAGACATTAATGGCTGTGTGTTGAGTTATTTTGAATGGACAGCAAATTTACACTGTTATACAAGCTGCACACCATTGTAGCAAAGTGTCATTTCTTCAGTGTTATCACATGAAAAGATATAATCAAATATTTGCAAATATGTGAGGGGTGTACTCACTTTTGTGAGATACTGTATATTGATGCTTTATTTTATTATACATTTTTTTGGTTATATTTCTGTTTATATACTCTTAACTCTCACTACATAGTTTGTCGGGTGCCATGTCACAATAATTTCATTGTGCCTGATGAAGCTGTGCTGTTCGGTGCATTTGACAAAACCTTGAAACTTGAAAGAGGAAGGGGCGCAGAACAGTGCAAAACAGTGCATAAACACTGGCCACGCCCTGTAGCTACCGAGACGCTGGCCACGCCCTGTAGCTACCAAGACGCTGGCCACGCCCTGTAGCTACCGAGAAGCTGGCCACGCCCTGTACATGCCGAGACGTTGGCCACGCCCTGTACATACCGAGATGCTGGCCACGCCCTGTACATACCGAGACGCTGGCCACGCCCTGTACATAGAGAGATCTTACAGAGACACTGGAGTCTCTAGGAAGAAGAATCCCATGGTGCATCATGATCCACACTGACCTCCCAACGCCGTGGCCCTGCTCAAGAGATGTGAAAGGTGGCTGAGAAGGCCGACAGAGCCCCCCGACGACATCCATGACATAAACATGACACATAACTGCACAGCTCTACCCGTCCACGGGGCACATCAGGCCAAACAGGGGGCACAGGACCAGATGGACTGCACCTTGTTCATCAGGCCAAACAGGGGGCACAGGACCAGATGGACTGCACCTTGTTCATCAGGCCAAACAGGGGGCACAGGACCAGATGGACTGCACCTTGTTCATCAGGCCAAACAGGGGGCACGGGACCAGATGGACTGCACCTTGTTCATCAGGCCAAACAGGGGGCACGGGACCAGATGGACTGCACTTTGTTCATCAGGCCGACATGGGAACACGGGACCAGATGGACTGCACCTTCAGAATAAGCTGCTTGAACATACAGCATCGTTAACCTTCAAATGTTGGCCTTAAAAGTAGAGACCCTGATATCACTGAAATCATTAATAATACAGACAGGAAACATACTGACGGAAACAGGGTGCTGAGCTGACATAGACACCCAATATCCTGCAATTACAGAGTATTTTGTGCCCTCGTAAAATGTAGCCAAGATTCAGGAGGGCTATTAATGTTGATATAAATTTGAGAATGTGAGAGAGTGGGAGAGTGAGGAGGGGGTTAGAATGAGAATAAGACACCCATACTTTGGGGGGAGGACACAGACAGCTGGGTAATGGCAGCAAACTCTTGCCTTAAAAGGAGGGACAGTGACAAAGCATGTTTATCTGTTTTCTACTGATTATTGTTGTTGATTTAAGGATGTTCTATTAGGTTTAATCAGCGTTTTATATACATATATACATTTACATATACATATACATATATACATATATATACACATATATACACATATATATACACATATATACATATACACATATATATATACACATATACATATACATGTATATACACACGTCACGCCATAATAAAACATTAGAAACTGAATTGAGTAAAAGAGACAGTGAGAGAGTAACACAGTAATAGGGAGTCATCCATCCAAATACACCTCTCCCACAATCTCAGGGTTGGTCTGTTTGTTTTTTCAACTCTGAGGCCTTTCAGAAGCAGCTCTGCAGGGCATCTGAACAACAACATTCCGATCAGGATATATTACGTGTTGACCTCCATGTCAACACAGAGTAAGGGTCAACTCGCACTAAACAAGCTACCCAGTTCCATAAAAACGTACTGCCCTAAAACAAGTGTGACTGTAATTGAATACGTCTATCAGCTTGTTTTTGCAGCAATAGCTTCTTTTGATCAGCTGTGCATATCCAGCAGCAGATGACCTGACAGGACTTGTGGCAAGAGGTCATGGTAGCAAACTACACCGCTCAAAAAGAATTAAGAGAAAACGTAATCATCCCAGTATAACACCAGTTCATCTAAACATCAGGGATATCAATCTATCCAGTTGGGAAGTATAAGCGATTGTGAATCAATGTCACCTTAAACACGGAACGCAATTCGGTTAAACACGGAACGCAATTCGGTTAAACATGGAACGCAATTCGGTTAAACACGGAATGCAATTCAGGAGGCGGACAGTAGAATGTTATTAAACCTAATACTGTGTAGTTGGGTACTCAGAGCAGTGTGTTAGCCTTGTAGGGTCTGATACTGTGTAGTTGGGTACTCAGAGCAGTGTGTTAGCCTTGTAGGGTCTGATACTGTGTAGTTGGGTACTCAGAGCAGTGTGTTAGCCTTGTAGGGCCTGATACTGTGTAGTTGGGTACTCAGAGCAGTGTGTTAGCCTTGTAGGGTCTGATACTGTGTAGTTGGGTACTCAGAGCAGTGTGTTAGCCTTGTAGGATCTGACACTGTGTAGGTTGTAGTTACACTGCAATACAATAAACAAAACAATAAAGCAGGTACCACAGGGAGTTATGGCAGGCTCATTATGAAAAACAATGGAGTAAACAAAAAGTAAAGATAGCCCTGTTATGAAGTAATGGGCTGATTCATACTTCAACCCTGACAGAACCTGGCCTTTGTCACAAATGGCACAATATTCACTAGTGCACTACTCCTGAACAGCACTATGAGTATAGTGCACTAATTCTGACCAGCTGTCAGAGTAAATTTCACTATATGGCGTAATTCAGATTGTACCCTGGTGAGTTCCATCTCACTAAATCTGTGTCAATATGAATCAGAAGGATTTCTCCACAGGCTGGATTACAGCTCACATCACGTGACAGTTACATAAACACACAGCGTCACCAGCATGCTGCCCCCCACATAAAGCACCACCTCCCCAACATCACTACACTGACCTCAGACGCCTGCAAAGCCCCTCCAGGTGTCACTTCTCCAGTCATGACAGACCTTTGAGGTTAAATATACCCATGAAAACACAATAATTATTGAAAACAATTATAATAATTCTATGTATGAGCATTAGAAAATCAGTTTAATTGGACTTATTACTCATTCATTAGATAAAAAAAGATAAATTGGACTTCATACTCATTCATTTGATTTTACATATTAGTCATTTAGCTGACACCCTCATCCAGAGCGATTTACAGAAATTAGTACTTTTCCTACCTTGTCCCCATGAGAATCAAAACAACAACCTCTGGCCTTGCAAGCGGCATAATGAAATAAATTCATTGGACTTCTTACTCATGCAAAGAGGCTTGGGATATTAGAATCTCGCTGGGATATATGGGTTCCCTTGACAACTGGACAAATGAGTTGCCATGCAACCACAGAGGTAGCCCTCTTTTTTGGGACAAAGAAAAAGCCATCCCTAAAAAAATATCTGTAAAGATTTAATCTGAATTGTAGCAATAAAAATAGGCCTAAAGAGAACGACACAGAAATAACCTTAACGTGCACCATAGTTCCTTACCATTTAAACAACCAATACTAGTTGTTTGTGCCATCACTTGACTTACAATAATCTACGGACGGACAATACATTAAAGGAAAGAAAACAACACAAAGCGTCTCCGTAAGGTGCTGGGCCGCAAGCCACCAGGACAACGTCAATACACCATGGCAGAGATTCTACGAGGCCTCTACTGGAGGGATGGAAAACCAGTCTTCCCTCATTTAATGTCAAAGTCTTTCATTTATCAAATGCACCGAGCAACAGCATCCTTTTGAACAATGAAATTCTTGTGACATGGCACACGACATCTAGGCAGTAAGAATTAAGAAATATATAAAGCAAAAGTATAGGAAAAATATAAATATAATATAAGTAATATGTAATGTAATATGCCTATGAATGGTACATAAAAATATTCCAATGTACATAGAAAGACATCAGAGCATTTTGAATGTTCATATGTGATCAGTATGATCATGGATCAGTGTTACTGGTTGAGGAGCCTTATGGCCTGAGGGAAAAAACTGTGTGAGTCTGGAAGTGCGTGTCCTGATGTTCCAGTAGTGTCTACCAGATGGCAGCAGTGTGAACAGACCATAGCCTGGGTGGCTGTAGTCTCTTATGATGTTCCAGTAGCGTCTACCAGATGGCAGCAGTGTGAACAGACCATAGCCTGGGTGGCTGTAGTCTTTTATGATGTTCCAGTAGTGTCTACCATGCAGCAGCAGTGTGAACAGACCATAGCCTGGGTGGCTGTAGTCTCTTATGATGTTCCGGTAGCGTCTACCAGACGGCAGCAGTGTGAACAGACCATAGCCTGGGTGGCTGTAGTCTCTTATGATGTTCCGGTAGCGTCTACCAGACAGCAGCAGTGTGAACAGACCATAGCCTGGGTGGCTGTAGTCTCTTATGATGTTCCGGTAGCGTCTACCAGACGGCAGCAGTGTGAACAGACCATAGCCTGGGTGGCTGTAGTCTTTGATGATGTTCCGTGCTTTCCTAAGGCATCGTGTATGGTAGTTGCCTTGCACGCAGAGTTGGCAGCCGATGACACGCTCCACAGACTTTACCACCCTGTGGAGGGACTTGCGATCCACAGTGGAGCAGCTGCCGTACCAGGCAGTAATGCAGCCTGGGAGGGTGCTCTCAATGGTGCACCTGTAGAAGTTGGTGTGAGTTTTTACAGACATGTCAAACTTCTTGAATCTTTTCAAGTCGCTTCTGGGCAGTTTTCACGGCCGAATCTGCTTGCCTGGACCAGGTGAAGTCAACTTTGATGAACACACAGAGGAACTTGAATTTGGAGACTCTCTTTACTTCAGCTCCATCGGTGTATGGGGGCGTGACCCCCCCGCCACTTCCTGAAGTCCACGATAATCTCCTAAGTCTTGCTGACGCTAAGAGAGAGGTTTGTTGTCCTGGCACCATGTAGCCAGGTCCCCTACCTCCTCTCTGTAAGCGGCCTCACCGTTGTTGGAGATGGGACCAGGATGATGGTGTCGTCCGCAAATTAAGGATGACTTTGGAGCTGTGTGGCCATGCAGTCATGCAGTCCTCCTGGTTGTCCCTGTCCTTGTCCCCCTGATTGTCCCTGTCCTTGTCCACCTGATTGTCCCTGTCCAAAGTCCACCTGATTGTCCCTGTCCAAAGTCCACCTGGTTTTGTTGCAGATCAAGTAGCTGCCTGATGATTCCTGCTGCCACTGCCCACAGCCCATCTGATTGTCCCCATTCTTGTCCACCTCATTGTCCTTGTCCACCTCATTGTCCCTGTCCACCTCATTGTCCCTGTCCTGGTCAAGCAGCCAACTTGGATTCTGTTCATAGACTCTGGACACAGCCCACATGCATTAATTGATCTCCTTGTCATCTGAACATGCAGAAACATTGACGTGGCCCAAAATGTCATGCACACTTAAAATCCTCACCCAGCACAGTCAGTTGAGGACTTGCCAATCCTCAGTCTGGTTCCTCATTCCTAGTATTTGTCCTTCTCAGGGAGTTTTTCTTGGCCATTGTGCATCAACTTTGTTATCGTTTGCTCTTTGGGGTTTCAGGCTG
The DNA here is from genome assembly GCA_016801175.1 of Esox masquinongy. Lineage (NCBI taxonomy): Eukaryota > Metazoa > Chordata > Actinopteri > Esociformes > Esocidae > Esox > Esox masquinongy. Next base: position 7,348 of record JACXGI010017269.1, read on the forward strand.
GGTATCTGTAAAAGCACTTTGTGACAACCGCTGTAGTAAAAACGGTTTTGTAAAATAAATGTGATTGACTGATTGAAACAGAATATTCAGTGGTCTGAACCAGAATATTGACTATCCAGAGGGCAGAATCAAAACAGTCCTAAGTATATGCTACTCAACAAAGTAGCTATCAGCAAAGTCAGTAGTAGAAGACACCTAACGAAAATAGCAAGACAAGAGACCGATGCCAGTGTTCACAAGACAACAGAAAGAAGCATAACTCTAGAATGCGCAGTTAGCTTAGACAATATTTCTTTACAATATTCAGGGACCATGAAATTCCTTAGCTGATTAAACTTGACAAATTATGATTAAGTATTGCTTTGCTGCCATTTCCTCAGTTTAGTACTGCACTGAAGGGGTCCTGCGTCATAAATGATCACATTTTATTCTGAACTCTAAGAGCACATGGTTGATCTGGGCCAACAAGGCTGTATGGGCCGACCAACCACAGTGCAATAATAACATGTCATTGTGATATTCTACCAGGGTTAGGGCACTTTAAAACATGGCCAAACCCCCACTCAAATGGCACCCTATTATGTACACACTATACATTACTAAAAGTGTGTGTGATATAGGAAAATGATGCCATTGTAGGCGCACCCTAACTGTAGCCCTGATTGTCACGCTGAAGTCAGGCAGGTGTTGTGTGTCCTTTTAATGTTCGTTAATGACAGAATAACACCAGAGGTTCAGACTTCATTACTGTGCCAGTTGGTGTGTCCATCCTACATTACAGCTGATTGTTGTGTGCCCTGTTACTGCTCCATGTTGCTCAATGCTCACCACTCTGACAGACAGACAGATCGATAGACTGATAGACAGACAGACCACGTCCTCACTCGGCAGACTGAGGAAATGCAGCGCTGACATCACAATGACAGACAAGATACACCGCTACCCTTTACACTGCGACCAGGCAAAGAGCGCTCGGTCACTGAACCCAATCTTCACAACTTACTTTCAAAGCACGGAAAAAACGCATACGCCTGTCCCCCTCCGACATAAAACAATGAAAATATAAACTTCAGCAGCTTGGACACAATAGAAATGTTACAACATAAACACAGCAGAGCGGGTTGTTATGCCAACAGCTCTGCTGGGTAGAGAAGGGTTTTTTCATGTTTAGTTTTCTCATGTTTAGCCGCTTAAATTTAACATAGTAGGGATAACGTCGGCGGACTGAAGCTACTAAAACGATAATACCTAAAACGACAAAAAACGATAAACCAAATAATCTAATTCCATTATTGGTGCAATAATATTACTGCCATTTTGTGAAATGTTTCATGCAAAAATAAGAAACAATCCGTAGTTTTTTAAACACAAATTTCGCATGTTTTTCCAATACCAGCAACCCAACGTCCAGTTACATAATGAGACGTAGCAGCATTGCACCGAACAGCTTTCTAATGACCGACCGACCGACCGACCAGCGTCAGAAAAGGGATGTAAAAATCAGCCACAACAGATCCAGTTTATAGACTACATAACTAATAACAACGTTAAACAATTGAAGTCAAACATTATTTACTTTTCAGAAATATTTGTAGTTACCGGACTGCACAGTTCACCCACAGTTCGATGCCAAGAACACCAGCACCGGGCAGATAGCACCAATAAAGAAACCACGTCTCTAACCACGTTAGTCTATAACACCAGCAACAATGTAACATGCATAGCTTTATAAGATTTGCGTTTACTTTCAGATATCCCATATTAAACTATTTCATAAATACTGTACAGAACCCTACCTTTTTAAGGTCGCTCTGACGGTCTGCCGCTCAATCCCACTGTTTACTGTAATCCAATGTTTTAATCCAAGTCTGGTGAGCTGTAACGTCACTTCCGTGTTTTGTGAACCGTGTACACCTGTAAATGAGCTATAAATAGCTCAAACTATGGGCTATACTGCGTCTTCACGAAAATAAGAAAAAGTACATCGACCTTTCTTTAACAAAAGTAATGACATTATTGTAAATGTCGATGTGTTGCGATATTTTATACAAAACCTGGTTTATTCTTGGCAAGAGGCACATCGGATGTTTATTTTAGTTAATTTATTTACACGCAACAAAATCAGTAGACATTCTACTATTTCTTTATTTTGACAATGTATGAGAAATCGGACATAATTTATTTTCTGATAACAGTAGCCTGCCTATTTTAAATAATGAAATGTGTTTGTTGTTGTTGTGAGTTTAGAGAAAACTAACCTCGTTCCTCCACACAATCGACAAAAGTGCGAGGGAACAAAGCCTCTCACTGGCTGCTTAGTCAAATAGAAAAATCGCGATAAATAGCTCGGCAACGAGGTAAATGGATGTTGGGGGTGGTGGTGGTGGAGGTGGTGGGTGGGTGGGGGGGGAGGCTGTGGGGTGAAACCGATACTCCACCGTCAGTCTGGCCACGTCGCCTAGTCCAATCAGAGCTCACTATGCTTGGTTTCGAAACATCCCATTTCTGTGCGCTTGGCTAAGACTTCGTCTTGCACACACCCAAATGGTTAGTGGAGGCTATAAAAGAAAATATTACAACTGTAAGAAGAAACATTTGAGAGAGTTGACAGGATGACACAGTGTCATTTGTATCTGTAAAAGACACTAGACAGTTCGTTATTTATTTGTAGGGCGACTAGTCTCTATGTATCACAAAAAAAAAATAAACAACCCTCCCCAACTTGACCCTTCTCTTTACTTCAAAAAAGTTATAAAACCCTTCCCACTAATTATTATAACTACAGTAAAAATTGTGAAGTAGGTCTACCTCATGAAACTGATGTCAATGTGCTACTGAAAACATATTAAAGTAATGAAGGTCTATCTCTTTAGGTAGACCAAGTCCAATTTAACAAAACAGTCTTCGCCACCGGACCCCAGATGCACATAACAAAATATAAACCTGTACTTTCATAACGGAAAGTAGATGGTGAGAAAAACCTTGACATTGTGCAGTCTCATACATAATACAAAACAAGTAATTGCAAAAATTCTGTAATATGTGACTGCTGTCTGAATAAAAGGCTGGCTACCAAAATAAATACATTGTCTGGTTATTACAAATTATGATAATCACTGCACTCACTAGTTTAAGAGTGTTGACATTCCCAGATAAGGGAAAGTAAGAGTAAGGGTAATGTTTTTTTGTCCAAAAAAGAGCAATTCGTGGTAGTTTAGATTTGCTGGTCGTTTATGGTCCATGTTGGTTTATTGTTCATGTTGGTTTATGGTTCATGGTAGTTTAGTTTTGCTGGGGGTTTAGGGTTAATGTTGGTTTATGGTTCATGGTAGTATAGGTTTGCTGGGGGTTTAGGGTTCATGTTGGTTTATGGTTCATGGTAGTATAGGTTTGCTGGGGGTTTAGGGTTCATGTTGGTTTATGGTTCATGGTTGAATAGGTTTGCTGGAGGTTTAGGGTTCATGTTGGTTCATGGTTCATGGTAGTATAGGTTTCCTGGGGGTTTAGGTTTCATGTTGGTTTATGGTTCATGGTTGAATAGGTTTGCTGGAGGTTTAGGGTTCATGTTGGTTTATGGTTCATGGTAGTATAGGTTTGCTGGGGGTTTAGGGTTCATGTTGGTTTATGGTAGTATTGGTTTGCTGGGGGTTTAGGGTTCATGTTCGTTTATGGTTCATGGTAGTTTAGGTTTGCTGGGGGTTTATGGTTCATGTTGGTTTATGGTAGTATTGGTTTGCTGAGGGTTTATGGTAGTACATGTTGGTTTATGGTAGTACAGGTGTGCTGGAGGCAAATAGAAACAGAATGCAATGATGTGCAAATCATTTATCCCTATTTTTTATTGAAAATAGTAACAAGATAACATATCAAATGTTGAAACTGAGAAATGTTGTTGTTTTTGGAAAAATACATTCCCATTTTGAATTTGATGCCAGCAACACGTTTCAAAAAAGTTGGGAAAGGGGCATGTTTACCACTGTGTTGCATAACCTCTTCTTTTAACAATACTGTAAGTGTTTGGGAACTGGGGAGACCAATTTCTGTAGTTGTGAAAGTGAAATGTTTTCCCATTCATGCTAGATATTGGATTGCAGCTGTTCAACATTGCAGATATTGGATTGCAGCCGGTCTCCTTTGTCATGTTTTTCGTTTAACCCCCAGAAAGGGAATGGTTTTGCAGGTGGTGGACACAGACAATTGCTCTCTCCTTATCCTTCCTGACTGATTCTTCTCTAGTTTTGCCTTTTGGCCAGGGGACCAAATGATTCAGCGTGTCAGGTCTTTGTCTCCACCTGCTGGCCACATAGCATCACTCTATTGTTACATGGCTCCACATGTCACAGTAAATATTCAGGTTATGTGTACATCTTGTTTTCTTTTACTCTCATACTGATTTGGCTCGACTCTTCTGAGAAAATATACCTTATCTGCACAGGAATGTTGTGAACTGTGCTTCTTGGCCCTGTTCTTCATTCATGAAGCCTCTTTTCAGGATTTATGCTGTGATGGGATACATCCCTGTTGTCACAGTTGTGGGTAGGCAGGAAACGAGGTGTTGAGCTATAAAATATTTATTTTATTTGTTTTCTTACAAAAATAACAAAGGCAAGTCACCAACCAAGTGTAGTGGTACATAACACACAAACCATCATCCGCACAAAGTAGAGTAACACCTAAACTTAAGTAGGATCCTAATTTGAGGCAACCCAGGGCAGCTGCCTCAAATTGGGGATAGCCAAGACTGCAGTACAGAGATGCCTAGAGGCACTCCATAGTCAGGGCCGGACACCTGTAGGGTCCTCGTGGCAGGATTGAGAAGGAAAGTCTCTAAAAGTGTAAAACTCTGACTAATTGATAGTGAAAATGAACTACTCCAAAACTATTGAAATGTGGCTATGTGCCCTTTATTACAACTTTTTAAGAGGTATGTTTCTTTGTCCTTTATTACTACTGTGTTAAAAGGTGTGTCACTTTGTCCTTTATTACAACTGTGTTAAGAGATGTGGCTATAAGTCCTTTATTACTACTGCGTTAAGAGATGTGGCTACATGTCATTTATTACTACTGCTTTAAGAGGTGTGGCTATATGTCCTTTATTATGTCTATGTTAAGAGACATGGCTATATGTCCTTTATTACTACTGTGTTAAGAGGTTTGTGCCTATATGTCCTTTATTACTACTGCGTTAAGAGTTGTGGCTATATGTCCTTTATTACGTCTATGTTAAGAGACATGGCTATATGTCCTTTATTACGTCTATGTTAAGAGACATGGCAATATGTCCTTTATTACTACTCTGTTAAGAGGTTTGTGCCTATATGTCCTTTATTACTACTGCTTTAAGAGGTGTGGCTATATGTCCTTTATTATTACTGTGTTAAGAGGTGTGGCTATATGTCCTTTATTACGTCTATGTTAAGAGACATGGCTATATGTCCTTTATTACTACTGTGTTAAGAGGTTTGTGCCTTTATGTCCTTTATTACTACTGCGTTAAGAGATGTGGCTATATGTCCATTATTACTACTGTGTTAAGAGACATGGCTATATGTCCTTTATTACTACTGTGTTAAGAGATGTGGCTATATGTCCATTATTACTACTGTGTTAAGAGGTGTGGCTATATGTCCATTATTACTACTGTGTTAAGAGGTGTGGCTATATGTCCATTATTACTACTGTGTTAAGAGATGTGACTATATGTGAGGGACACATTACTGTGAAGACGCTGTGGAGGAACACATCACTGTAAAGACGCTGTGGAGGAACACATCACTGTGAAGACGCTATGGAGGAACACATCACACATAATTTTAGTTTAGCATCTTTTGGTGGATTTATTCTCTCTAGGAGATACCGTACTATCTCATTTTAAACTCCCTGTCCTTTATCTCTCTACAAGATACCGTACTGTCTCATTATAAACTCCTTGTCCTTAATCTCTTTCTCTATGAGATACCGTACTGTCTCATTATAAACTCCCTGTCCTTAATCTCTCTCTAGGAGATACCGTATTGTCTTATTATAAACTCTGTCCTTAACACTAGAACCACCAAGCCTTTCAGACCAACAGTATCTGCCAGAGCCGAACGCTGTTTCTCATCATTAGCATACGAATCGTCCCTATTAGCATACACATTCTCCTCCACAGCATCACCATCCAGCCAGAGCATCAGTTCATCACCATCATCAAACTATATACAATAGTCAAAAAAATAATGAATTACAGAATTTGTTTGTTTTACATGGTTAATGAATTTGAGATTGCAGAAAAACTTGTCCCTTTCCAAGCGTAGTCTTCTTGTCGTCAAAACGGAGGTGTCACATAATCTCTCTGAAGCGGTTGCGTGGCATGGTCTCTGAAGCGGTTGCGTGGCATGGTCTCTCTGAAGCGGTTGCGTGGCATGGTCTCTCTGAAGCGGTTGCGTGGCATGGTCTCTCTGAAGGGGTTGCGTGGCATGGTCTCTCTGAAGCGGTTGCGTGGCATGGTCTCTCTGAAGCGGTTGCGCGGCATGGTCTCTCTGAAGCGGTTGCGTGGCATGGTCTCTCTGAAGCGGTTGCGTGGCATGGTCTCTCTGAAGCGGTTGCGTGGCATGGTCTCTCTGAAGCGGTTGCGTGGCATGGTTTCTCTGAAGCGGTTACGTGGCGTGGTCTCTCGAAAGAAGTCCATCCCAGACGATCAGACCGAAATTACTCCACATCCATGCTCTTCCCACCTTATGCACCACAGACATACAACAGCAAAATTGTTTTCAGTTGTGTCTGACTTGATGACAGAGATCAGATTATTTAAATTTCTACCCTCATCATCATTCTTCATCATTACACTTCAATCACATGCAGAGGTGTGTCTAGGTTTATTGCACCCATGTATCCAAGGTTTATTGATCTTTTATCCGGGGTTATCACCCATTCAACCAAGGTTTATTGATCTCTTATCCAGGGTTATCACCCATTCAACCAAGGTTTATTGATCTTTTATCCGGGATTATCACCCATTCAACCAAGGTTTATTGATTCTTTTATCCAGGGTTATCACCCATTCAACCAAGGTTTATTGATCTTTTATCCGGGATTATCACCCATTCAACCAAGGTTTATTGATTCTTTTATCTAGGGTTATCACCCATTCAACCAAGGTTTATTGATTCTTTTATCCGGGGTTATCACCCATTCAACCAAGGTTTATTGATCTTTTATCCGCGGTTATCACCCATTCAACCAAGGTTTATTGATTCTTTTATCCTGGGTTATCACCCATTCAACCAAGGTTTATTGATCTTTTATCCGGGGTTATCACCCATTCAACCAAGGTTTATTGATTCTTTTATCCGGGGTTATCACCCATTCAACCAAGGTTTATTGATCTTTTATCCAGGGTTATCACCCATTCAACCAAGGTTTATTGATCTTTTATCCGGGATTATCACCCATTCAACCAAGGTTTATT
>JACXGI010017270.1:0-14742 GCA_016801175.1 Esox masquinongy
GGCTGTGCACAGGAGATGTCCTCGCAATCTGACAGATTTGGAGCGCTTTTGCAAAGAAGAGTGGGCAAATATTGCCATGTCAAGATGTGCCATGCTAATAGACTCCTACCCAAAAAGACTGAGTGCTGTAATAAAATCAAAAGGTGCTTCAACAAAGTATTAGTTTAAGGGTGTGCACACTTATGCAACCAGGTTATTGGGAGTTTTCTATTTTTCCCCCTCAAAGATTTCAGTTTGTTTTTCAATTGAATTTTTCACGTTATAGGTCAAATTAAAGGTGGAAAAAGTTCTGACATGATTTATCTTGGTCTCATTCTTTTACATCACAAGAACCTGGCATTTTAACAGGGGTGTGTAGACTTTTTATATCTACTGTAGAATGTAAGGTGGATCTTGCGTGCAGGGACAGGGATGACTATTTTCTCCGAAAATTAATCAGAAAATATTGTGCATTGAGTATTTTGAAAGCAACAGGCTGTTAGATGTAAATATCGTATAATATATTAGTGAAACATGACTATTTGTCATTTCAAAACCAATTTGTGTTTGCACAAGTATTGTACTTTTTGGGGGTAAGGGCCTGCATGTTTTTCCAACAACAGGGGGGTCAAATAAATATTATTATATTTCAAAGGGTATTTTGTCCCTTACTATTGGATTAATTCACGTTGAATCATGCGAGCTACTTAGGTGAAAGGGTTTCCTGAGACCAAAGTTGAGAACGGGTAATGGATGTAGTAAGCATTTTTCAAAGATAAAGTGACTTGAGTACAGGGGCCTTTACTCATACAAGTGGCCTTTTTAATAAGGGTGGGTAGACTTTTGGTATCCACTCTACTTTAAAAAGCCATATTGCTATTAAGATATACAAATATGTATTTATCAAGCATTAAAACTTTATGTGGGGCTCCCACCTTTTTTATAGTTAGTAGTGGCAGTGCTACCTCATACGTATCAAAAGGCTGTTTTAAATGTAAAAGTTTCAGGTGTGTCATATTTACTTGTGTGGGTATGTACCTGTGTGTTTGTGTGCGAATAACCACAGTGACTGTATATTGCTTGTGTTGCAACCAAGAGCCAATACAACAGAGAGCCCTTTTCTTTGACATTCTATTTAAATTTCTAAAGGTCAGGAAAACTTTAGGCGTGTGCTTCCATCAATGATAAATATGGTTTGAAGATCACTTTATTTTGAAATGCACACTTACAATTAATGCAGTGTGAGAGTAAGTGTTTGTCTGTGTTACAGAGTGGAGTGAAGCCATTGTTTATTCCAGCCTGGGCCTCAAAGTCATTGAAGTGACCTTGCCGGTGCAGCCATTACTGTTACCTTTGTCTGAGACATTCACAAACACAGCCAGATGCCACAACCGCAACACGATGAAGATTAAATGAATCCCTCTGAAGACAGGAGGGGGTGTACGGTTTTGGTCTCTGTTATTCACACATATTGTGCGGTAAATACTGCCGGTGTATAAATAAAGAGGCAAAACAGTGAAAAGGTTCACTAAGACAGCGTGAGGTGTCCCATTCATTTTCAGTACAGTACAGAATGAATTTCTATCCAGGCCGCGTGGTCAGTGGTGCTCTCGCACATGAAGGCCCCCCAGCCTGGTACAGGCAAGTGCCGCCATTGTTGACCAATTACAGTCAAACATATAACCCACATAGGTCACAATGGCGAGATGGGCTAGCTTTGCAGATTCATTGAACTCTGTGGGAAAGTCAGCGATCCTCCGCTGGCTCTCTGAAAAAAAACCTTACCTGGACATGGCAACTGTTGCCATTATCTCTACTTGATACTGGTCAGCTTCCTGATGCAGTATGAAAGCAGTGAGGATAAAGCAGAGGGCAAGTGGAGGCAGGGGGTGGGAAGGGCAGGATGTTGGGGGAGTAGAAGAGAAACAGACAAAAATAGAGTTTGAGAGAGAAAGAAAGTATGTGCGAAAAAGAGACATACAAACAGACTGAACTATAACGCTCAGGCGCGCTGCACAACAGCAGGTGCTACCCTAGCACTCTATTTCTCCCTTCTGCCCAAAGCTCTGAGCTAACTCCCTAGTGTGTGTGTGTGTGTGTGTGTGTGTGTGTGTGTGTGAGAGAGAGAGAAAGAGAGGGAAAGAAAGAGAGAGAGAATGTGCACACAAACTTACATTTGGTGTTCCATTCCCTCTACCTAGATAGGCTCAAGTGCTTTAGGGCAGCCGGCGGGTTTTCCGTCCTGAATGGGGGAATAGAAAAGCAGAGACTCCCAGAGCTGGAGTCACAGGTGAGCACGCACGCACGCACGCACCCACGCACGCACACACACACACACACACACACACAATACTTGTCAAGGTAGAGTTAAACAATCATTTCACAGGTACAGGCAAGCAATACTGAAACACAAACGCATGTACACACATTAACACAGTGGTGTAGCGGTGTGTGTCTTTGCGAGACAGGAGAGGAAATATTTTATATTCATTCATGACATCATCTTTTCTCAAGTTGGAATCGGGTACAGAAGGATTTTGCCTATCATTATCACAACGTCTGTCTACTCCCCCACATAGCCTATTGTGTCGGTATTTATTCATTGTTATTCGTTGCACCCTCCAGCATCAAGTTTAGTGTTGTAAAATGGACCAAAATCCTTGTCAATGGTGAAAGATAAATCTTCCCTCAAACTGCAATGCAACTGTAGTGGGCAATATGCCTCTGGTGAAATCATAATTATAGGCCTATGTGGCTAACATGCCCCCCTATGTGGCTAATATGCCCCGCCCCAACACACACACACACACACACACACACACACACAGTCCTGCATAAACACTGATGTGTTTCGTTTAATGTGAAATAGGTTGAGTGATGGTAATGTTGTCCCGACCTATCTACTTTGTATCCATAAATAGTGCAGCCAACACATATACATTGCTGCTGCATGATGGCACACACACTCACGCACAACCGCGTGCACACTCTCTCAACACAGACAGACAGACAGACAGACACACACACAAAGTCAATGAGACTCGCACCCACCCTCCTCTCCACTGAATTTGTCTTTCAAGGACCAACCATTATTTTGAAAAGCCTATTTGCAAGTGCTCCTCTATTTTTCTGACTTCCATGACAGTTCACCAGTGGATGAAACTGTTGACATTATCAAATTTTCCCTCCAACTTCTCCCTCTCACCATTCCTCCCTGCATTAAGGTCCCATCACTATATTGTATCTGTGAGGGGTAATGTTAAATAAGAACAAGATACTGATCCAGAGTAAATCCTGAAAAGCAAGACAAACTCTCAGACCCGGAGATATCAATCTGCCTTGATACTCATCTTTTCAGAAGACTCGGGATGGTAATGACGTTTGTGATGATGACTATGATAGTAACGACAAAGATATTGATGTTGTTGATAATGTTAAAGGTAATAATGATGATTATGATGAAGGGATCGACAATTTCGGGGTGGGGGGGTTGGCACATGTGTGTGTCTTCTGTTGGTTGGAGGACCCGTGCTCATCTTGACTGGTTCCGCCTGGCTGGCGTTGGGCACCGAGGCCTCTTTGTTTCTACCTAGGGATACCCAGCAGGTGTGGGTGTGTGTGACTGTGTTCATCATTTTCTGTGAGCTGTGCCTAGCGCAGGAGGTTGGGAGAATGTTCTCTTTAGGTTTGAATGGTTTGAAATATTTATTACTTCTGTTTTTTCATACATTTTAATTGCATAATAAGTGCACACACACACGCACGTTCTTTTGTGTGTTGGTTTTATTTATAATGCTGACTTGATGCTGTGTAGATTTGTGCATGTTTGCGTTTGTCATCTTTGCTCTCTCATTAGCCACCTGTTGCGGGTGTGCCCTGTTCAATCTGCTGCCATTCTCCTGGGCACTACGGCAACTCTCTTGTAGCCGTCGGCAACTGGTCTTGTTTACATAGGAGACGAATGGGTCAGAACTCTGCTCGTCTCGCCTAAAGTCTCCTTCTCTCACAGAGACAGGTGGTGGTGTGTGTGTGTGTGTGTGTGTGTGTGTGTGTGTGTGTGTGTGTGTGTGTTAGGTTACAGGTGGTGCAGCTTTGCTCCAGCGTTTCATCTTGTTTGGTTCCTCCTTTGTCTCGGGACATATTTTTTGATTACAAGATGCCATTGCAGGTCATCCTGAGATCAGCAGAGACATACCAGGCACCAAGGTCATTGTTTCTTCTTTTCCTACCTCTCCAGTTATCTCTGCCTATCCCTCTCTCAAATTCAATATTTCTTTATTTTTTGCCCCCCTTCATTCTTCATCCCTCTTCATTTCTCTCTGTCATTCCCATCCAGCTCAATGACTCATGTCTGCAGTGGCTCAGCTGTAGATTAGAGACTGACTTCAATAGAACAATAAGTTTTATTCTACTTCGAAACAGAGAGCAGAGTCTGCCTGGGGTCTATCAGATGTAATACAGAAATACAACTTTAACGCACGACTGCCCATTGGCCAGTGCTCGTGAGTGTGGTTACGATTAAGATTCTCTTCTATTTAAACCATCTATTTACATCCAATTATATTGTTGGACATGTTGATCCTGTGTCCTTGCGTGTGTTGTTTTTTTATTCAGCTGAGAATGAAAGCCAACCTTTCTTCATTTACATTGGGCAATACAATGCTGACCTAATCAATGTGTTAACTGAAGCATGTATTTAGAGCAGGTCTTTCGGGGTTGTTGGACTGCAATGAAAACAGGTCACACTCATTCTCATTTTTCTCCTCTCTCATCACGTCTCTTTCTCTCTTTCTCCCTCTCTTTCTCTTTTTCTGTCTCTTTCTGTCCCTGGTACTCTGTAGAATCTAACATGTATTATTCATGCCAATTACAATGAGCCATAATCAAGTATTAACACCTTTCCCCATATCTCTACAATGTACAGATTAAAATAGTTACCCGTTAGTTGAGTGCAATTGTGGCTTTAAAGTACTGCTAATAAGAGAGGTGTGATGTGATGGATGCATAATGCATACCTGACTCCTTGGTAGCTGTTTCTTTTCCACAAAAAGTTTAAATCTGAGTTGCTCCAATTTAAATTCTACATCACAAAAAATAATCTACATGTGCTTGTAAGTTTGCAGAAACCACCTACTACATCAGGAGCCACCACTGGGCACAACAAGGCATGATTAAAATCCATTGTTCGACGCGTTGCCTATAGAATCAGCAGGTCCTTGCATTTCCTTTAGAGTTACGGTTGAGCTGATACACTCCAGCTAGGGACTGAATGAGGGTGGTACTACATGGCCCTCCTGTTTACTGTTAGAAAGTTTAGAGGCAACAGATCAGGAAATCTTCAGCCTTCCGTTCAAGCAATTCACTGGGCCGATTCTCCCTCTCTCCCACACACACACACACGCACACACGCACACACACAATGGCCCCTCTACATCCAAGCCAGTAAGCTGTCTGCGCTCTTGTGATAGATCTGAGTCACTTTAAAGAGCTGTAGACCATTACACTTCCCAAAGGAGTGACTACCTGGAACGACAAATCCCTCGCACTGCCTTCTCCTCTTTTTCCTCCCTTCCTCACCATGGTGGGGCGGGATATGTGACATGCAACATGGGCGTGAACAATAAAACAGATACACAAGAGAGGCAGAGAGGCGGCGGGGGGGTTGAAACACATGTATCTGGTGAGGGATGTGCAGTTGTTTGGAGAGAGAGGAGCAGAGGTGCACATATACTAGGAGAGGAAGGGGGTGAGAGGGACAGGAGATGTCAGTTGTAGGATGCATGGGTCCGGCAGGTCCATTAAGGTGAAAGCTTTTGCATATAACCGTGTATCAACATGATCTCACAGCTTGAGTCAATATTCAACATTTGTCCTGACAGAGATACATGTACATATACATACACACATACGTATCATCAGGGAAGTAAACATCTAGGGAATTTAAGAAAACAAGGATAGGGTTAGATATTAAGGCAAACACCAAATAGGTAAGGTAAGGGATATGGTTTGCACAAGGCTTTAAGCAAAAACCAGAAAATAGGAAAGTGGAAGCACTTTCAGAGTTGGGAAATGTGGGGCTGGACCCAAGCACTTTCAGAGTTGGGAAATGTGGGGCTGGACCCAAGCACTTTCAGAGTTGGGAAATGTGGGGCTGGACCCAAGCACTTTCAGAGTTGGGAAATGTGGGGCTGGACCCAAGTGATGCGTAAGTGGATCTTCATGGTCGGTGGTGAGGGTATGCAATATCTGCTCCACCTGTAACACCTCCTTAGTCAGTCAAGTACACTGATGATCTGAAGGTCTACAGGTCAGAGGTCAAAGCCCTGGGGGAAAGGTGCCATGTAAAAAATTCTCCCTCAAAATAAGCAAAAAACCGAAGGAGCTGTTCTCAGATTTCTGGAGACCCAAAGGCTCATTATGTCTCATTACTCATCAGTGGGGGGAATGTTAGATAGGGTTGACGCTACGGTAAATAAGGCACAATGGTATCTCTTCATGTGGCATACAAATTTGCCATGTTTCAGATGACCCTGAAAAACTTGCACCGTTAGGAACTCTCTGGCTGCGTACAGCAGTTTGTCTCGCGCGATTGTATAACTTCAGAAGGTGGACACACTGCTTTCCCTCCAGGACATGTTTTCTTCACAATGCCAAAGAACGGCAACAGAGATCATCACAGGCCTCAGACAGATGAGCCATGGGCTGTTCGCTACTATCTAGACGTTTCGGGACTATTGTAACCAGGACAGAGAGACTGAAGAAAAAAGTGTCTACCCCCAGGCCACCAGACAGTTAAACTAGCAGTGTATCATCGCTGGACCCTGATCTACACTTTTGAGCCTTTCTGCTCGATGAGACACTCACCATGCACACAATCACACACTCTCCGTGGACTCACACTGTCTGTCATGACTCACACACTCCCTCATACTCACGTCCACGCTTCTGTAGCAGATACGGTGTGAACACTGGTCACCTACATCTTATTTCATATAGTGTTTACTTTTAATGTTTGCATTTAGTAGTTATTTTAAACATTTTATTTCCATTGACTGCATTGCTTATGGACCCGAGACAAGAACTTGCAACAGCATTTATTGTATATCAGACCAATAACGCTTTGAATCTTTAACAGTGCTTTCCCCAGCCGACCTCCAGTGTATTTAAATGTAATGCCACTTTTACCCCAAGTGACCAGTTTTCAATACAGGACAATATGCAACTCTTAAGTAAACACAAAGAAACATTAACAAAAGAAAGTAACAACAGCTTATTGTGTTTTTTAAACAATCAGTATTTTCTACGGCCTCCTTTAAATTGCAAAACTGAAGCAATTTGCTTTGTAGATGGTCCTGTCATTCTCTTCAAGACCTGTGTTAAATTCCTACAAGCTTCTTGCAGGATTGGTCATGACTCTTCTTTTGAATTTGCCAGCTTTTTGTGCTTTAACCTGTCCAGGTAGTCCAACAGAGCTTCAATTATGTTGAGGTTGGGTCTCAGATTTGGCCAATGTGATGCTGTGAGTGTTTCATCTGTAGACTTCTTGTCCAGGAGGGTCCTAATCATCTGAGTGTTTAGTGCCATTATCATGGGGAAATAATGTTTCTGCAACTCAATCAAATATAGCAATTAATTTTAAAACTTCTTATGGATGAAGTGTGTAATTTGGCACCAGATGAATGCACTCAATGCTGAGCAAGCTCTTCAATGGGTTTCCTTTGGTCCCTCAAGAAATTGACCATCTTCATTGTATCCAGTTCCTTCACATAAATTTATGATATTTTTTCTAGCCGTCTCACTTTAAATTACCTTTTGAAAAACATAAGAAATGTGTGTTACATCATATTCATTTTTATTTTTTCTAATGTTGTAATACATTTCTACAAGCAAATAACATCAAGTGGCCTCCAGACATATACAGCTCTGGAAAAAATTAAGAGACCACTGCACCTTTTTCTTTCCTTTCCAAGAAAGTCGAAAAGGAAGGTTTTGAGTGAGGAACAGAAGGGTTAAAATTAAGAGACCACTGCAAATTGAACGCTTATGTTCCTCACTCAAAACTTTCCTTTTCAACTTTTTTGGAAAGGAAAGAAAAAGGTGCAGCGGTCTCTTAATTTTTTCCGGAGCTGTACGTTTATGTTTTCCCGTTATTGTTTTAATGTACAGTGTAATATAGACCTGTGAATAATGTTTGCGTAGTTAGGGAGGTATTCTTTGTTAACTATAATTTCAAACACCAAATAAACAGCATTACCTCAAACTAGCATACCATCTTTAGAGATAAGGTCTGCAGAGGTACTGCATGTGGTTCATGGATGATTTTCAAATTATACTTTCTAAAACAAAAGTTAAGCATATTCATCATATTAATGTAAGCTGTTTGCAGAACCTACATAAGGTTTGGATTCTTTTTTACTCAGTATATAATATCCTCATACTTCGGCATACCCCATTTCGTTTTGAATGCGCAATTTCCTGGGCATCATAACGTAACGGGGCACCCACTAAAACGCTCCAGTGAGCACTGTTGGAGCTTGGCATGAGAAAGGTATTTGATTGGTTAGACGGTTTCCAAGGTGGCCACAACATTCTCAGTAGAAATACATTAACATATACTTGATGTGATTGAGGTGTGCTCTTTTTTATCCACCTTAGTTAAAATGCACTACATGTAAGACACTCTGCATAAGTGTCCATTGAATAACAAAACATTTAAATATGAAATTAACATCTGCACAGCGCACTTTATACCATATGCTGTGGTTAACTAATACTTGAGTAACATTACACTGATACAGTGAACTGTGTACCTAGCTAAACATACTTTTCAAATGTTTTTAATAGCTTGTTCAGATACTACAAGATTACAAATTGCTCGTTCGTTAGTGGCTTGTAAGTTGTGGCACAGTTCACGTGACTAGTCAAATGTCAAACTCTGAGACAATGCTAAAGTGTGAAACCACGGCTGTCTTTGTCAAATGATGACAATATTTTCCTATGAAAAGCACAACAAGGATTTTTCCATAAGACTGTGGTATTTTGGAAAAGTTGACAGAAGCATGGGGGTGTGATGTGTGAAACAAAGTCCCAAAAAATATTTTTTAGTAAAACTAAAAAAGTTTATTTCTTGGAAAATGTTTCATCTCATTAGCTTAGGGTTTTGATTTAGTGAAAAACTAACTATTAGGCAAAGTGTTAGAATTGCGGTTACTTTTAGATTACGGCATTACAGGTTAACCCTTGTGTTATGTTAACATTTTGGTTACACTCATTATGTTAGCGGGTCAAATTGACCCGGGATGTTAAATCACAACCCAGTACTCACTATTGATATTTTAGCCCTCAACAAATGTTTGACATCCATAATCAACTCATTACTCATATAAATTATAACATTTACTAGTTTTATTTTATTATATAGTCCATTTAGACCACATTTATCATATGAGGAACACTCGCTTTTTTATCCCAAAAACAGAAATGTATCGCTATTTGCAATGATGGACAAAAATTAACCTAGGGTGTCCATATTTTCAAACCCCCAAACCGGGGCCCTTGTGTAACCGCACGTTAATGCACGCACACGTGTCACGGTTGTGTAGTGGTGGAGAGGAGGAACCAGGCGCAGGCAGAGTGGCATTCGATGTAGTATTTTAATGTGAACTAAACAACGAGCACTTAAACTGAATGAAAACAAAGGCTGAAACAAAACGAAACACTCACCACTGACGTGAAACATACGGAGAAAGGGAACAATAACCGACAAGTGAGGGGAGCAGAGGAGAAACATTTAAACACATACTGATGACTTAATTGGGACCTGGTGTGCGTGATGATTGGAGACAAGACAATGAATGAGTCTGGGGTGAGTTTGTGAATAACTGGAAACCGGGAAAAGCGGGAGATGACGGAGCTGTCCGTCACCTCACCATCACAGTACCCCCCCCAAAGCCCCAGCTTCCAGACGGGGCAGAAACACAACCTCAGGGGAGGGTGGGCAGGAGAAAGCCGTACCCCAACCAACACAACAAACAGGCAGGGGAGGCGGGGCCGCCGGAACAGGCAGGGCCGCCGGAACAGGCAGGGGAGGCGGGGCCGCCGGAACAGGCAGGGGAGGCGGGGCCGCCGGAACAGGCAGGGCCGCCGGAACAGGCAGGGGAGGCGGGGCCGCCGGAATAGGCTGGGCCGGAACAGGTGACGGAGCAGCCAGCACGGGCTGAAGAGGTGGAGCGGCCGGGACAGGAGAGGGCAACGCGGGCTCAGGCGGTGGCTCCTGGGCAAGAGAGGGCACCGCGGGTCGAGGCGGCGGCGGCCAGTCTTCGGCGGGCTCAGGCGGAGCTGGCGGTGGCGACCACTGGGGAGCAGGGAGAGCTGGCGGCGGCACCTGGGCAGCAGGGGGCACTGGCTGCGGCTCTAAGGCAGCAGGGGGCGCTGGCTGCGACTCCAGGGCAGCAGGGCCGCCCGGCGCCTTGGAGCTGGCATCGGACATAGAGCAGTCCGTGGAGCAGCGGCTGGGGCGGCAGGGGGCCGCGAAAGCAGAGAAAGGGGTGCGTCGGTTGGCCAGACGAATGCCTGTCCAGTCCACACGGCATTGGGGAGGCAGTATGAAAGGCCTTGTGCCAGGACCAGAAGGCAGGGACACCCCCTCAGGCTTCCCAGAGGCCCTCCTTGTACCCCATTAGCCACCCCCTAAAAAATTTTGGGGGAGGCCTCTGGGGTGCTGCCGGACGAGATGAGGAGGCAAGCTGCGGACTCGAGTTTGGGGACCGCGCTGGCCGCTTGGCACCCCCACCAACCTCTGGGAAGGCTGGGACCAGCTGGCACCGAACAGGGTCCCACAGCAGCACCCCCTCCGTCGCGTCCTTGTCCACCTCGTCGTACTCCGCCTCTGAGTCGTCCAACGAGAGGGAGTCAAATCCCCAGTCTCCCTTCCTGGTGTACTCCCCTCTCATCTGTGACATCGGAGGGGAGTAGCCGAAATAAGCTCGGAGACGCCGAGCTTCCTCCTCTGGCGTCTCCGGCTTCTCCCATGGCCACAGGTGGGTATCCATGTGACCATGGCGGGGTTTCATAAACCTGCTGGTTCCTTTACTTTTTTGGTCGGTTATTCTGTCACGGTTGCGTAGTGGTGGAGAGGAGGAACCAGGCTTAGGCAGAGCAGCATTCGATGTAGTATTTTAATGTGAACTAAACACCAAGCACTTAAACTAAATGAAAACAAAGGCTGAAACCAAAACAAAACACTCACCACTGAGGTGAAACATACGGAGACAGGGAACAATAACTGACAAGTGAGGGGAGCAGAGGAGAAACATTTAAATACATACTGATGACTTAATTGGGACCTGGTGTGCGTGATGATTGGAGACAAGACAATGAATGAGTCCGGGGTGAGTTTGTGAATAACTGGAAACCGGGTAAAGCGATAGATGACGGAGCTGTCCGTCACCTCACCGTCACAATATGTATGCTCTGCATTAAGTTGGTCATCATGCGTGCTTGTGGCTGGTGGAGCTGGGGGGGCGCTTTGAGCGTTGATGAGAATTGTTGCTTTGCTACGCAGTTCTACGCAGTTGTTTGGCTCCGACTCGTATGTGGAAACATTACAGTATTATTATTATTTTAATTGTGGTGAAAACCGGGACAATTTGGAAGTGAATGTCGGAATCTGGAACATTTTAGTGTTTTACAGATATTTGTCGGGACCCGGGATTCCCAGCTTGAAACCGGGACAATCCCGGGGAAACCAGGATGCCTGAGTACCCTAAATGAACCAATACTTTTTAATGTTCTAGACAATGTCCTGCTTAATAATATGTCTAGATATTATGATCATAGTGACAACATCAATGTTTTGGGTCAAAACATGTTACACACAAATCGAAAGTTAGGAGCAGGGCTGGTCATCTCTGAACAATAAGCCATGATGAAGTTCACAGAGGCTAGTTTTCTGGGAAGACTCTCACACAACAAAGCCTTTCCTGTGAGAAATGTTCAGTTCCAATTGTAACAAAGATAATAATAGCTTGTGTTTGTGAAAAGTGAGGGGTTAGGTGAGATTTAACTTTTAGTGTGAGTGATGTTAGACATTACAAAGGGTCTCAGTGGGTGAAATATCTCTAACATTTGACAACGCTCATACGACCTGGTAAAGAAGTACTGCAACAAACACTGACCATGGCATTAGTGCTTTTTGAAGTTTAGGCATAAAGATAATTTAGGGTAAGGATAGGGTTATGGCTAGAGAATAGGGAACGTGGATTTCTGGGTTTCTGGTCTCCACAAGGAAAAAAAAACAAATGTGTGTGAGCTTATGCACAGTATAAAGGAGTATGTGCTGGCAGAGTCTAGTGTTGGTGTGTGTCTGTGTATATATTAGAAACTGAAGGGATAGTGCAAAAGGAGACATTTGAAATACATTGACTTTGATCACCTTTCATTTGGCTGCCTTGTTAACAATACTATGGCCTGGGGGTAACAGTTGCTTAGGATCCTTAAGTCCTTAAGACCAAACATTTATGAATCCAAGAACCCTGGCTTTCACTAACAAATACATTGATGATAGCTCACGGGTGATAACTACAATTCACCTGAAAGACACTGGTAATATCACAATAAGGTTTTGCACTTGCCTCTGTTGATTTAACTATGTAGAATGTTATGTGGTGACTACATGCTAATGTAGAAAATGTCTGAACTAATTAGAAGATTTGGCTAATAGAAAGTTCTGGAGCCCACACCCTTATCCAGATGAAGAGTACTACATACTGCATACTGTAGATGTAGTAAAAAGGTCAATCAGTGTGGTTCCTCAAGTATGTTTTGTATATATTTGCCTGGTTTTACATAATAATATTAAAGCTGTAATAACTGGCCCAAACATATATTGGGGTTGACATCGGTATTTTGTTTTGGAGTTTCAGTTGACCAAATGTACTATCCTACATAAAACGGGTGTTATCATAACTTTCTAATATCTAATATTCTCATTTTGAACTAAGGGACAGATCGTTTAATATGACATGGGGCATCTGAAGGAAAAAGCAACCCCATAAAATATGAAAATGGTTGACCCTCCCCCAAGCAAAATTTTGACCCTCCCCAAGCATAATTTGACATCACCCTCAACGAGCCTTCAGGGGGAAAAAAAACATGACGCTCCCCACTCAAAATGCAGATTAAAAAGTAGATTGAGTTAATTTGGTCTCAAAGACAAACTCTCCTGTTAAACAACATGCACGCAAAGAAGTAACCTGTACTATAGGCTTACTGTACAAACAACTGACCCAATAAAAGTGGAAATTTAAAAATATATATCCTAGATTAGCTATATATTTAAAATGCAGGACTTTTTCTAACTTAAAGATTCAATTTCACTACTATGGCACCACCTGCTACACATTTAATATGTAATTGCATAATGTACAAGATAATATGCATAATGCTGCACTAACTGCATGCCTTCCTTGCAGCTAACAGCAAGAATTAGCTAGTTTCTATTATTTTTTATTGTAGCATTTATTTTTTTTAAATCACTGTAGCAAGCCCAGCCAACTACAGTGGATTTAAAAAGTCTACACACCCCTGTCAAAATGCCAGGTTTTTGTGATGTAAAAGAATGAGACAAAGATAAATCATGTCACAACTTTTTCCACTTTTAATGTGACCTATAATGTGAGCAATTCAAACGAAAAACAAACTGAAATATTCAAGGGGGCAAAATGAAAAATAAAAATCTTTCAATAACCTGGTTGCATAAGTGGTCACACCCTCTTATAACTGGGGATGTGGCTGTATTCAAAATTAACCAATCACATTCAAACTCATGTTAAATAGAAGACATTACACACCTGCCATCATTTAAAGTGACTCTGATTAATCACAAATAAAGTTCTGCTGTTCTAAAAGGATTTTCCTGACATTTTCTTAGTTGCATCTCAGAGCAAAAGCCATGGTCCACAGAGAGCTTCCAAAGCATCAGAGGAATCTCATTGTTGAAAGATATCAGTGAGGATACATTACAGCAACATTAAAGGAACTGCAGGAATTTCTGGCAAGTACTGGCTGTGTGCTACATGAGACAACAATCTCCCGTATTCTTCATATGAATGGGCTATGGGGTAGGTTGGCAAGACGGAAGCCTTTTCTTACAAAGAAAAACATCCAAACCTGGCTGAAGTTTGCAAAAACAAACATCAAGTCCCCCAAAAGCACGTGGGAAAAAGTGTTATGGTCTGATGAAACCAAGGTTGAACTTTTTGGCCATAATTCCAAAAGGTATGTTTGGCACGAAAACAACAATGCACATCACCCAAAGAACACCATAACCACAATGAAGCATGGTGGTGGCAGCATCATGCTTTGGGGCTGTTTTTCTTCAGCTGGAACCGGGGCCTTAGTCAGGGTGGAGGGAATTATGAACAGTTCCAAATACCAGGTAATTTTGGCACAAAACCTTCAGGCATCCGTTAGAAAGCTGAAGATGAAGAGGAAGTTCACCTTTCAGCACGACAACGACCCAAAGCACACATCCAAATCCACAAAAGCATTACTTCACCAGAAGAAGATTAACGTTTTGGAATGGCCCAGCCAGAGCCCAGACCTGAATCCAATTGAACATCTGTGGGGTGATCTGAAGAGGGCTGTGCACAGGAGATGTCCTCGCAATCTGACAGATTTGGAGCGCTTTTGCAAAGAAGAGTGGGCAAATATTGCCACGTCAAAATGTGCCATGCTAATAGACTCCTACCCAAAAAGACTGAG
>JACXGI010017271.1:0-14721 GCA_016801175.1 Esox masquinongy
GACATTCCATATTGTTTAGGTAATGTAGTGTGGCGGTGTATTACAGGGGGACATTCCATATTGTTTAGGTAATGTAGTGTGGCAGTGTATTACAGGGAGACATTCCATTTCTAGTTAATTCGGTCATTTTGTTTAGCTCACTAGTTTTTTGTGAAATTAAACATCACAAACAGAACTCACAGAGACAAAATGTCCGATTTTAATTCCGGCATTCTGTGTTGTATATTGATCTGTATGAGGGGACGTGGGGGGAGGAGGTATCCCAAACATCACACATGAGCATTAAGCCAATTCTCTCAGCAAAAACAAAGAAATGAAATGCTGTGAGCTCTGGCCAAACTCCCATTCCCACTCTGTTCTTATAGAGTGTTCTACTGAGAAACGACATGAATCTCACAGTGTCGACACCAGAGTCTGGAGTAGTAATGGTCTGTTTCCAAGATTATGAAGTACTAGTTCTCTTGAACCACATGTATAGTCTTTGAAGTGTTGATCAGCACTTTAGATTGTGACGTCCCAAATGGAACCTCTTCCACTTCCTTCCAGAGGATATCCAGTGCCATACTTTGGGGAGTGGTCTTCAGAGAACAACAGCGGGGCCAGCAGAATGGCAGTCACGGTGGGAGGGTGTGTTTGCGGGGTGGTGATTGACAGACGTGACCGCGGTACGCCGTTAGTCAGCAAGCAAGGCGACTGGTGTTATTTACACCCACGGCACACCAAGATGGGCACATACAGGGAGAACGGACACGACTGGAAACACGTAGCACACTCAAACACACTCGCGCACACACTCAAACACACTCACACACATACCGGAGAATGCAGTGGTTCAGTACGCAGATCGCTGTGTTGGGCAGACAAGACCGGGAGGGGTTGTGTAGATTGGTGTTGGAGCATCACGGCCGTGGCAGTGTTTCTGTAGCTCGTCTGGTCGCCACCACACAAACTTCCTTGTCCGTCGCCGGCGGGGCGGGGGGGCTCATGGGCTCTCCGCAGCCGGCATGCTGCAGACGTGTTTCTGGATCCCGGTGGAGATCTGGGCGGTGCATGCCACCGTGTTGCTGCAGACGCGGCGGTTGAGCTGGATCACCGTGGTCTTGGAGGGCATGGAGGAGTGTCCATTCTCTGCGGAGCGCCGCTCGCATCGGAACAGAATCAGGAAACACCTGTGGAACTGGGACGGGGAGGGGGGAGTTGGGACGGGGAGGGGGAGGGCCAGGGGGGTGGTGGGACGGAGAGGGGGAGGGGGGGGGGGGGGGGGGGGGGGGGGGGGGGGGGGGGGGGGGGGGGGGGGGGGGGGGGGGGGGGGGGGGGGGGGGGGGGGGGGGGGGGGGGGGGGGGGGGGGGGGGGGGGGGGGGGGGGGGGGGGGGGGGGGGGGGGGGGGACAACAGGGAGGTTTATGGTATTTATTGTCTGCTTTGTGTGATACTGTCTTAAGACGTTGGCCAACACATGGAAGGTCCTACATGATGTTCTCTTTGTCCTGATTGGTCACAAGAACTAAGCAGCATTTCTACATCGGCAGGTACTTCATGGCTAATTTTTTTGTGGTTATTGTTGCCATGTTACCATGGTAGCGGACGATCCTGTGCGCTCCTTCCTACCCTGTCTTTGGGTTGTATGAACTGAACTCATGTCATCTAATGTAGGGTATGTCTTTGGTTTTTTTAACGTTTGGGATAAGTGTCTATTACGAGGCAGTGGGTCGTTTCGTGTGTGGTGTATCATTTGCCAGGTTCCCAAACCGCATATCTTTACATCAAAGTGAGACAAACATTAGCACAACACAGGCTGGATACCAGGCATGTTACAAATCGCCTAAACGAAAGGTAGCTACGTGTGTGTTGTGTAGAACTTGTTTTGGTGTTCGTCTTTGTGAACGCGTCTAATCTGTGGTCCTGTGCATCTGTCCATGTCATTCCAGGCATCCTCCTGATGATGGCGCTGTGTGAAAAGGTCCATGTGTATGAGTACATCCCCTCACTGCGGAAGACCGACCTGTGCCACTACTACGAGCGCTACTACGACGCCGCGTGCACCCTGGGGGCGTACCACCCGCTAATCTATGAGAAGAGCCTGGTGCAGCGAATGAACAGGGGCCCAGAGCAGGACCTGAAGCAGAAGGGCCGCGTCACCCTGCCCGGTTTCGCCACCGTCAACTGTAACCTGCGAACTGTCCACTCGTGAACTCCGGCCTTCAGAAGACGCCGCACACAGAACCATTATGACCGAATGGGACTGAGGGAGACCGTGCAATAAAAACCCTCCGGACTCATGGAACAGGGGAGAACCCAAGCCATAGCCCTTCTGTGTGGGATCTGCCTAGTACGGCACAGGTCTAGCTTAACTACATCTATGTCGGATCTTCAGTAGAACGTACACGGGTCTAGTCTAACTGCATCTGCGTCGGGACTTCAACAGAACGTAGAAGGGTCTAATCTAACTCGATCTACATCAGGACTTTAACAGAATGTAGACAGGTCTAGTCTAAATACATCTACGTTGAGATTTCAACAGAACGTAGACTGGCAAACTCCGAGTTTAACGTGCCGAAAACTGCCTGAAGTGACTGTATCTTAATGTCTCTGAAGTGACTGTATCTTAATGTCTGCCACTGCTGAGCCGGAAGAGAAGTGCTGTATGGGGTAGCAATAGATTTGTTTTTTATATAGATGGATGTGTTTAGATGTTGTGAAACGTGTTTTTATTGACAGCTCTAGTTGGTATTATTTCTTGAAAGCGACTTAAGCGAGTCCACTCTTGTTTCTTGAAAGCGACTTAAGCGAGTCCACTGTTGTTTTTCTGTGTGTTTTTAAATGGTTGTCATGGGTGAGTAAGATAATATTTTGAGAAGATGAGCAGTGGTCCGAACTGAATGTTGAACCACGTCCGTATTGAACACACACACTTTTGGTACACTGACAAACTTGGCCAACAAAAGCCACACACTCCTGAAAGTTAAGTTTTGATCAAAATGGACCTCCATACAACTTCAAAAGATCCATCCACAACACACTTTTATACATACAGAGACATGCACCTCAACACAGACAGATCGGGGCAGCACCAAACCACTCTCATCTCTGTATTGCCTGTCCAAGATGGATGTCATTTTTTTGTATCATCGGTCTCAACAGTCACGTTTGACTGTATTTGTCAGTCCTCAAATGCCATCATATCGTCTTATTTCAAAGTGTTATCTGTTGTTGTTTGTTGCTGATTTTGTTCTTGTCATCAGTGTTTTAAATGCTGTTGATGTTTCTGCTGCTGTGCTTTAAGTCCAGTTCACTCACTTGTCCACTCCCCAAACTGCCCTGGACTTTGCCAACTCATGAACAGATTGTTCATGAGTTGATTGTTCAACTCATGAACAATCTGAACAGATCTGAACAGATTGTTCAACCTCCCCACTTAGCACTTTAAGAATGGCTTCTGACCGACCACCACTCAATAAGCATGCGTGGCTCTGTGTCCGACCAAACCCTGGGAAACCTTTTGGTTGGCTGTTCTTGGGCTTAACCCAGTACAGTATAGTCCTGGGCTATAGGAAACGGGGAGTAGACGACTCCTCAGCCTTACACCTGAATTACGATTTACATTGTCACATAAGAGTCCACTTGGCCAAGCAAGGGAGAGTGATGATTGTGGTTAGCAATGAAATTAAGCCAATTCTCAGAAAAATATATTCAGGTTGCTTAAAATTTGATACCTGGCAGCCACCAGGTTTAGACGTGTGATTGCAGTTCACATTAAATTCTGGGTGAAGTTGTTCACTTGTCCTCTCAAGCTAAATCAATGGCCAGGGGGTCCGTTTTTGTGAATTGGACCAAATGGTTATCATGACTGCATCCGGTTTCACTGCGGATTCACCCAGGAGACAGTGGCCAGGTTGATGACTTGGGGGATAAAAATTTTTTTAAATTTTTTTTATCCCCCAAGTCAAAATTGTCCTACACCTTCGTTCTGAACTCTTCTGAAGCAGCTATAGCTAATTTTGTTGTTAGCTACCTGATTACCTACCACTAATGTATGTCAAATAAGATTTGATGATCACTGCAACTTCACCAGATAGGTGTTTTCAGTTCACTTGACCCTGTAAATAAGAGTGCCACTATTGAATAAAGAGAGAAGTTGTTTTGCATCTCCCTCAGCACAGTTTATTTGGAGGGGAGATTGCTGCAGTCATAAATGTTTGCCGATCTCTAAAGTAGTTCTACCTTAAGCCTGTCAATTACCGTGTCTTTACTTTTTCACTTTCACTGAATCCTCCAGTATTTGGTCAGCATCTTGCCAAGGTGTGCTGCCTGGGTCTGCTTGGCGTGGCAGGGATTTGAAGCAATTTTTATCTCCGGACTCAGTCTGTGTCCCGTTTTAATGGAGCAGCTATCTCCAGACTCACTCGGTGTCCTGTTTTAATAGCTCTCTTGTTTATAGTGACTCAGCCAGACCTGCCTGCAGTGTTTCAGGTAACTAGTTTCAGTACACGTGAGAACCACAAGTCCCCACATCGATAGTGAAACGGGCAATTTCACTGGTTGCCAAGAGGAAAAAGGCTTCAGATTTTTGGGATTATAGTCAGGTTAAATTTAGGGTTAGGGAAAATTTGATTTTGAAGCGGAATACTTTTTGTGTTCCCACAAGAATACAAATTCACCTAAGGCGTTTGTGGTGTGTTTGTCTACAGGATCACGATCTGGCTGTGCTAGATTGGACAGCAGATTTTATGGGATCACTATCTGGCAACACCTAAAATGAACACTCTGCTCCTGCTGAAATGGACAGCCGAGTCCATGTGTTACACAAATCCTCTTAAAACTACTAGGCTTCACCTTTATCCCTGTTTGACCCATTTTCCGTAATGTCCTGCTAGTGACCGTCCCCAGGGCAGGGAAACATGAAGCGGTTGATGTAGACGGTCATAGCGACCCCTAACAACGTATTTAAGCGTTGGTGTTAGAGGTGTGGCTGCTCCGAGATCAATGCTTAACCCAGTTTAACTCGTCCGGTCGTAACCAGGGCAATCACGCAGCCAGGAATTAATAGACGGAACTTCGGAAGACGTTTTTTGCCAATGTTGTAGGTGTTTGAAATGTCCGTTGGTGATTCTTGGCCCAAGTTTATGTGAGGGGGAACTCTGTCTTCTGCAGTGTGGTGATCCATTGTCCAGAGTCCGCGGGTCACAATGCCAGGCCTAGAGTGACACCAGGTTTGACCCGGTCCTGCTGGGCTCCCCGGGGCTCTGGGCCTCAGACACGGGTCCCTTGGCAAGTCTGCATGGTTCACAACAACTGTTCAGGTATCAGCGCACCAGGCACAATGCAACATATCATTAACGCACGGCTGGAAGCTTCCAGACAGTGTCTAATGATGGCCCAGGGCCGACGCGTCACTGACATGTCCGAGACAAACACACAACGGCTCCGGTGAAGCTGTGTGGTCACAACCCCAGAGGCACCGTGTCTCCTACGTATTCAGTGAATTACCTCCACGTGTTACTGAAGTTTTCAAATCACTGAATAAAATTGTTGCCCTTGTGATTGTGACACACTGATGCTGCACAAAATATGAACCACGTTTGAAATGACTTTGTTTATAACTGTACAGAGCATGCAAATCTATCTGGATCCGTGCTAGGAGTCTAAACTGTCCTTGTAAGTGTACTCTACTGTACTTCTTTCTGTTCGACTCAGTACTCTACTATTCCTGAGTACCTGACTCGGTATGTTACTGTTCTGTTCATGACTACTTGACTGAGTACTTTACTGTTCTTTGTGCAGTACTTTATCTGACAACTTGACTGAGTACTTTACTGTTCTTTATGCAGTACTTTATCTGACTACTTGACTCAGTGCTTTACTTGACTTTTTTACTGTTCATTACTCAGTGCTTTGCCCTTTATTTACACAGTAAAGTAAATAAAGTCAGTACATTATTGGACTACTTGATTCTGTGCTTTACTGTGCTTTATTCAGTTCTTTACTGTTCATTACCCAGTTCTTTACACATTACTTTACTGTTCTTTAGTCACTACTTTTCTGTATTTTACTGTGCATGATTCTGTACTTTACTGTTCTTGTCCACTTGACTCAGTACTTTACTGTACATTTGCTGTTCATGATTCTGCTTGATTCAGTACTTTACTGTCCTTTATGAAGTACTTTACTGTACTTGACTCTGTACTGTACTGTTCTTGAGTCAGTACATTACTGTGTTTGACCCTGCACTTGACTTGGTTCTCTACTGTTCATTCGTCAGTACTTTACTGTTCATTGCTCAGTACTTCATTGTCCATAAACAGCACCAAGATAAGAAAAACAGACCATGCTGGAAAAACAGACACTGTTTATACGGCCCCTGTGCGAAGTGTATATGTTGTGTGCATTGGCGAATGTCATTCAGCTGGAAATGAGAGCAGCTATTATTAGTTTCCTGAAAGCACGTCTTGATCAAAGTCATTGCCTTTGGCGACGGCAGTGAAATCTCGCTACTGTGCCAAACGCCTTTTTAAAAATGTTTTTTTTACTGTTTGTGTGATTTGATTAATGGGTAGTGAAAGGGTATGTTGGACTGTGTGCTTGTCTTAGCAGTTGTTTTTAAGGTGCTATATAATCATGGGGGGGTGTTAGAGAATAAAGTTGAACATTTTTCGGGATAGTGCTTTGTGTTCAGTACAGAGACAACAAAGAAACCTTTTCTAGTTTTTGTAGATCAATACATAACATTCTCATTTCTCCACAAAATATCTTTTCTCTCACAGTTTTCTGTACAGTAGAGATTTATCAACCCTGAACACAGCCCTCATAATTGAAACATTTTACAGCTAAATTCAGGTTGTCCTCTGAGCTTTCTGAGAGGGCTTTGAGAAAGGTCTAAGAGGGTTGAGAGTTATGGGGAGAGAGAGAGTGATGGAGAGAGAGAGAGTGATGGATTCATGGCCAACGTTTTTGAAAAGCCAATTTCATTCTCAGCCTTGGGGTCAATAATTTAAAACAACCTTGCAAGTTTCTTTATTAAATTTGAATATATAAGTTGACTATATAAAATCCAATTTGTTAATTTTTTTTTTTTTTTTTACCATGTAAATAAAGATCTCGTTCATGTATTCAATCTGTGGAGTTATTGGTGGTTTAATGTTCATTTCTGGTGGAGCTCAGATCTGCAGTGCTTACTGCAAATGCAAACGGGAATGTTGCCATCAATGTTAAGTGGACAGAAACACACAGACATAGAGAGAGAGAGATGGATCAATGCTGCCTTGCTGCACCTCTGCCCGGTCGACCTACCTGTTTGTTCAAGAGGATGTAGATGAGTGGGTTGATGACGGTGCTGCTCTTGGCCAGGAGCGACGGCACCACAGCGCCCACCGGGGTGATGATGCCGGGCCGGCCGAACGTGGCCATCATGGCGACCACGCCGTACGGCATCCAGCACAGCAGATAACACACCACCGTGGTGAGAACCATGAACAGGATGTGGTACTCCCGTCGCCGCGCCGCTGTCTTCCGGATCTTCCCCACCTGGACACACCGGAGAGATGAGATGACTCGGTTCTCTCACCCCAGTATATCACAGTTTATAGTCCTTCATCCAAGCAGAATCGCATTTATTCCCAATATCCATCCACGGATATTCTCTGTCACACTCACAACACTGGACTCTTACGTTTGATGATGAATAATTTTGGAAGGAAATATTAAGATAAGTAGAGGGGAAATGGCTTGTGTGTGTGTGTGTGTGTGTAAGGGAGTTTGTGTCTGCGTGAATTTGTGTTTTTAGAGATCAGACAGCCTTGCGGCGATAGAGGTGGGTTTTCATGAATATCCCGATAGACACTGCTGAGTTCCGGGAGGAGAGCTGTACGTTCAGTCTGCTGTGAGTATACATCTGTTACTATCTCTCCCTCCTCCCTCTCCTCCCACGTCCTCTGATTGGCCATTCTTCTTGTAGTATAGGGTCATTGTCCTGCCGTAGGGCTTTTATCCTAACTGAGTTGATGCTAACCTCCCCTTTTCAGCCATGAGAGGCCTGGCGCTCCATCCACATTCTCTCCATCCGCCCAAATGATGAATGTATCACAGGGAGAGTAATACAGATGGAGACAGAAGACAGTACATTGGTGTGGACTCACTCACTGGTCCATTGAGCCCGTGTTCCTTTTTTGATTTAGTCTAGTTTTAGTCATTTGACTAATACTGTACCTTGAAGGTTCAGGCTTCAGTCACATTTAAGTTTCGGTCACATTGGTGTTATTGTGACTACCCATTGTTAAATAGCGTAGTGGTTAGAGACCCCAACTATGAACCCAGGACACGGGGTATCAAATCTGAAATCATGTTTTTAACCCACAGAGGATAAACAGTACAGCTTTACTCAAAACCGTGTCTGCAGTCAAGTTATGCACCAAATACCACAGATTTGCGTGTATTTTATGTTATTAAATAAAAACAGAGCAGATCACACTGAAAAGCTCTCTTTTTCCAAAAACCTCCTGTCCAATAACAGTCAAGACTTTACTCACAGAAATTATTTTGTCTCATTTTAGTCAACAGAAATGAAAAATATTTAGGTTTAGTTACTTTTTTTTAACCTTGATTTATTTGGTCAGTCATTGTCTTGTCTATTGCCACTGAAATATGGTAATTTCATATTCTCATATATTTCGTCACTTTTTTTGGTTGAAAGTAACACCGCATTAAGCCCTACAGTGCAGAATCTGTGGAAAAGACATACTTGGTGAAAAAAAACAATTTCATAAGGAAAAAAAACATTCTTCAGAGGCGGGGCCAGAGGGGTCATGGATCCACCCTAACAGCATGTTATCACAGTAATAAAGGTCAAAGAGCTTGTGTATATAACAAGCATCTGTGTTCACATAAAAATGCCACTCACAGGCGAGTGGCTTAGGCATTTGTGAACGCTGCCAACTGGGATGCCGGGACTCCCATCGCTAAGCAGATGTATGAGGTAATCCAGCCGTTACTCATAGGGTTCACGAAAGGATCATAAACACAGACACCCAGGAAAAGGCTGTCAAAGGGGCAATCTGCAATATTTTTTTATTTTTTTTACTTTTAAATTCACTATTTTAAATACTTAAATGACACAAAATGTAAATTATGTCTCATGTAATTTGACTGTCGTAACCAATTTTGACTCAAAATATATTGCATTTCATATCAGGACACATTAAAGTCATTCAGTAGACATTCTTATTCTTAGCTTCACCAGCAAAAGGAGTGAGTACGTACATTTTGATACTTTTGTGTATAGCTTTAAAACTGTTAAAACCATCAATTCAGTCTAATACAGATGTGGTTCTTAGCTCTCTCTGTTTATTTGATATGGTAACAATTACCCAGCCCCATCCCTCGGATGTTCACCAAAACAAGTGGCTAGGTGAGAGCTTTGCTGTTGGTTCAACTGGACATTGCCTCTTTTAAACCAAAAGTCTGCCCATTCTAGTAAGTAAACATTCTCTTAAAAATCAAAAGATGGTGGCCCAGGGTTGTCCCAGGGTTGTCCAGTGGCCTAGGCTGCTGTCCTCGGTGCACATTTATCGCTGCTACATGGGTTTGACTTCTATATCTGTCCCCACTGCATACAATAAAGCATACATGAATTCAAATGAATATACTGCATGTATTTATTTATTTATATATACAAATGAAGGGTGAGTTATGCAACATATTTTTGACTGCGGGCCGTCACACTTTATTGTTATTTTGGATTCAGGGATTTAACACTAACCAGACTTTTGGGAGTGAACGCAGGTCTGCTTTTGGTTATTCATCTGCGCAGTAAACTCCCTTGAGCAGCCACCAGGGGTGAAGGAGATTAGAGTGTCTTCTCAGGGTAGTCGATTGAGGAAAGTCCCTTAATCCCAGCCCTAACCCAGATACATGGACTAGACACTGTGCCTGTAACGGGGTTATTATTTACACACCGAAGCTTCACTTGAAAATTAGATCAGGCAGCATCCACTGGGATGGGTTTCTGAACCCAATCAAAAAGGCTATTCTGTCAGTGAATCTAGAAATCCAATACAATGGTAAATAAAACGACAAGGCTGAAATGTCCTCCTTCCCCTGGCTAACCGGCCGGTCTATGGCGGTGATTGAACCCCCAGAATGACATTATTAGTGCAGATTCCATTTTAACTGGATGTCTATCAAACTAGTTAAAGTGCCTGTAAACTAAATCTTAGTAATGTTCTCATGATATGCTAGTGAAGTATCTTAATCACCCACCAAAATACAAACCCCAATGACGTCTGTTAACACTTTTCATTCCGACAGTTATGCTGATGCCGCGGGCGTGCACTTTATCCTCATTAATGTGCGGAACACTTCGCCGTCACACAATTACGCGAGGCAGATGTCAAAAAAACATGTTGCGCCAGATGTTAGCAAAAGCAGTGAATCCACATGCAGTGCAAAAAGTGGCACAACACTAAGAAACCTTCTCCCAGATCAGAAGCAGTACTGGATAATATATTTTCGTCCAGCCGATGTTGTGTGTGATGGTATAGGTAGCTACATTTGTAGCTAATGCTAGCTAACGTTACCTGCTTATGGAGCTGGTGAAAGCGTTAATTTTAACTACCTTTCAGCAACCTGTTACTAGTTAGTCAACGACGCAAAAGGAGAGAAAAATACACTGAACTAGCTTTGAGATTAGCACAAACTACTTACACGTACATTAACCAAAATAGCAATGCACTTAAGGTGGCAACACTTTTGTGACAATTATTGTACCTATCCTACATATCCGATATACTGAAACTATTAATTCTGAGCTGAGTGCCAAAATTTGTTTACAGGCTCTTTAGCACTTACACAAACCACACCCCCTCCCCTCCCCACCAACACCACACCCCCTAAGTCTCCCACACCACACCTCCTACCCACCAACACCACCTACCCCACAACACCACACCCCCTATCCTCCAACCCCACCCACCCACCTGTTTGAGGGCCCACAGCAGGCGACAGTAGCAGTAGACCATGATGATGACTGGCAGGCCCAGGCAGAAGATGAACAGGCAGATGATGTAGGCGTGCGACTGGGCCGTCCTCAGTGTCCAGGAGACGGAGCAGCTGGTCCCGGCCCCCTCCAGGTCGTAGCTACTCCACCCCAGCAGGGGGGGCACCGTCCAGAGGATGGAGTAGAGCCAAGAGCCCCCAACGGCCAGCAGGGGCTTGCGGTAGTCGGGTCCTCGCTTGTTGTACACGGTGAGAGTGCTGTAGCGGTCATAGGACAGGACCACCAGAGAGATCAAAGACACGATACCTGGGGGGAGACAGAGGGAGGACGGGATGGAGGGGTAGAAAACGCAGGTGATAGAGAGGGTGCACAACGGAGTGATGGAAGCGGGGTGGAGGGGTAGAACAAGGGGGAGGTGGAGTGATAGAACAGGTGGGAGGGAAAGAATGAGGTAAAGATGCAAGGAAACAAAGAGATACATTTACTGTTTATTGGCTGACTAAAGGACAAAGCTGAGTCCTACAGTTTCAGAGTCCTACAGATCCGATAGTGGATGATTAACAAACACTCATGTAAGGGTTAAGTAATGAATAGCTCCCAGGGGATTCAAGCTGGCCTTCTAAATTTGAACTTTGCAAGTATTCAGACCTCTTGCTTTCAGTTGTGAAATATATGTAATAAAACAAAAAATCTGAAATATATGTTGTTTGCATATTATTTTGATAAATTAGTCTCTCAATCAAACAGATATGAGAAATGTGAATCCACCAACATGTAATAAAAACTTTGTGACACAACACACAGACTTGTATGACCCTTTGCTGGCAGAGGGATTGACACAATGACAGAGAGGTTATTATCTCAAACAGGCAGCGTGGTCCCAGGCAGCTTAAGAAAGTCATGCAAGCCCAGTAAATACCTTCAGTGTGTGTGAACAATGCCCAGGTCTGTCTTCCGAGGTGATAGCGCTGCCATCAACCCCAGGCCTTCTCATCCCCTCTAACAACCACAAACGTTGCTCGGCTAACTCCAGCAAAAAAGCCCTTGTAGTGTCAAGCATACATCACAATGTACACGAGGCCATCCGCAAACACTCCTGTTATATATAATATGTTACTGTTACTAGCTACCTGTTCAAACACTCTCTCACTATATATAATACGTTACAGTTACTAGCTACCTGTTCAAACACTCTCTCTCGTTATATATAATATTTTACAATTACTAGCTACCTGTTCAAACACTCTCTCTCGTTTTATATATGTTACAATTACTAGCTACCTGTTCAAACACTCTCTCTCGTTATATATAATATGTTACAATTACTAGCTACCGGTTCAAACACTCTCTCTCGTTTTATATAATATGTTACAATTACTAGCTACCTGTTCAAACTCTCTCTCTCGTTATATATATATGTTACAATTACTAGCTACCTGTTCAAACACTCTCTCTCGTTTTATATAATATGTTACAGTTACTAGCTACCTGTTCAAACACTCTCATTATATATAATATGTTACAGTAACTAGTTACTGGTCCAAACACTCTCTCTCGTTATATATAATATG
The DNA here is from genome assembly GCA_016801175.1 of Esox masquinongy. Taxonomy (NCBI): domain Eukaryota; kingdom Metazoa; phylum Chordata; class Actinopteri; order Esociformes; family Esocidae; genus Esox; species Esox masquinongy. The sequence goes on from JACXGI010017271.1 coordinate 12,559, forward strand.
TTACAGTTCCTAGCTACCTGTTCAAAGACTCTCTCTCGTTATATATAATATGTTACAGTTACTAGCTACCTGTTCAAAGACTCTCTCTCGTTATATGTAATATGTTACAGTTTTCTTGTTACCGGTCCAAAATTGTATTAAGTAACTTTCGGATTACCCCAATTACATGGTACCCTAATTGGATTGCTTTCATTGTTGACTTAAATGATATTAGAAGACAAAAAGGCAAAAAACATCTGGCTCTCTCAAACAGGGCTTTGTCAAGTCTGGGTACCTACACACAGCGTTGATATTGTAGAATTAACACAGAGCTGCATTCCTTTGTCAGGACTTGGCTGTGGGCCTCTAGGCATCTCTATGCACCTGGGTGCCACAGTCAGGACCTGACCGCAGAGGTGACTCTAGGCATCTCCGCGCTGCAGTTTTGATCGTCCCCAAATAGAGGCAGCTGCCCCGCGTTGCCTCTAATTGGGGACTGATTTAAGTTGCCCTTGCTTTTCCTTAGTTTGTCGGCCACTGTTTGCGTTATGTGCTTCAGTTGGCCTCTCCTTTTGTTGTTGTCTGTTCAAGTTTAGAAAGAAGAACTTTGAAACCATGATTCCCTTAAACTCTGTGCCTGTGTCCTGCCTCCTAAACCGTGACATCCTTGTCAGGTCCTGACGGCTCCGTTCCGTTCTCATCTGCTGGTTCTGAATCCACAGGCATAACAACCGGTTGACGGAATCTGTGCAGAGCAATATTCCACACAGCGGTCCGGTTGTGCAAACGTTTTGTGTCCAACGTTCTGAATCCAAAACATGTGAGTAAGAAACCCAAGGTCTTTGCAATAAGCATGCAAACATACACACACATTTGTTTTTATATCCTCATGGGGCCCTGAAAAACTAAATTGCATGCTCCCTTGCCCTAATCTTAACCCTAAACCTAACCCTTATCCTAACCCTAATCTAAACCAAACCCTAACCTTAACCTCAATAATGTAACATTTATGCCTAAACTTTAACTAGATGTAATGCCTAACCTTAACCCTAAACTTAATCAACAATGCCTGGACCTTAAAGAACCCACAATTCTAACTCTAAAACATGACTATTAATCTGCATGTAATGCAGCTCATTGCTATGGTAACACTAGTTTATACTGCAACAGACTGTCTAATGCCACAGCAAACCACGTCAATGTTTGAAAAAACTGCACACTGCAAGCTTCACTAAACTGCATAGAGCAATGGATATGAATGCATAAGAAAGTACAATTACCAGAGTACTTGGTGGTAATGAATAAGTAGTAATCTCTACTTTGGCTCCAGTCATGTAATAAATGAGGAAGTTCCATTTAGATTGTAGCATAGCGACGGATGACATTCCTTCTCTGTTTGTCAGTGTGTTTTCTTGTGCTCAGTCGTCGCTGAGTCAATGTTAATGTTAATTTCTCATGTATAATACATGTCACTGTAGATTGAACTCTATCTCGAAGCTTTCAGACTCCCAGCTCAGCAAATCCTCTAGCGCAGTGGGGTTTTGTTGGGTTACCAGGGATCAAAATGTTCCTTTCATTTTTATTCTATGGGCATTCAAACTAGTTTTCCTGCCTTTGTGCAGGCTATTATATTTACCCTAGCCTGCACCTGACACGCAGTAAAAATCCCCTGAGAAGGGCTATGTTCCACGATTTTCGGTTTAACACCCATATCTCCTCTACCCGGTGAGATGACAATACTCCAAATGCACTTTGAAGCAGGATCGGCAAAGGTTTTTCCAGCTGTGCTTTTTTGATTGAATTCCAGCTACCTGGTATCCGAAAGAGATCTATTCCAGCCCCAGCTGGATGGCGAGGTTTACTGTCCATTCCTAAGGCAGGAAAACATTTTATTGGGACTTATTTATACCCTTGCAGCTGAAATCTCTCTGTACTGCAATGATCTGGCCAAAGGATGGTGGACAGTATCCCAGCAGCACGTCTGGCTGTGTGTGTGTTTCAATGTGTGCTTCAGGGTATGTCTGTGTGCTTCAGATTTGTGTTTCATTCTGTCACTGAATACCCCCCCACCTGTATCCTGTTACAACACCTCTACCCCCCCACCTGTATCCTGTTACAACACCTCTACCCCCCCACCTGTATCCTGTTACAACACCTCTACCCCCCCACCTGTATCCTGTTACA
>JACXGI010017273.1:0-14750 GCA_016801175.1 Esox masquinongy
ACAATGCAGTACTCATAGACTATAATACCTCCACAATGCAGTACTCATAGACTATAACACATCGACAATGCAGTACTCATAGACTATAATACCACCCCAATGCAGTACTCATAGACTACAATACCTCCTCAACGCAGTATTAGTAGAGTATAACGCCTCATCAATGTAGTAATAAAAGACTATACATACTTCCACAATGCATTGCTCTGGAGTCTCCCTCCTCCCTCCCCCCACCCCACCGCCCTCCTCCCTTCCCCTTCTCCCTCCTCCCTCTCGTGTAAACACGTGTTACATACCAATGCTAATGCTTCGTTTCTGCTGGATGTGTGTGTGCGTGTGTGTGTGTGTGTGTGTGTGTGTGTTACATAACTCAATTGGAAACAGGGATTTGAAGGGACACAGGTGGCTAAACTGGTTCACCAGCTTCCACCCACACACATTCATACACAGAGAGACAGACAGATAGAAAAACCTTGAAGGCAGACAAGCACAGAGAGACAGACAGCATGCAGTGCTGTGACCCGGGACTTCGTAGAAATAAAGGCCACATATCTTAAGGGTGAATCTGACCAGGCTGATTCAGGCCGATTACCAGAGGGGAGCTTTCTAATACACACTTGAATTGTTACACAACCATACACACTTCAAAGTCAAACGGCAGAGTCACTGTCTGATGACATAGTCGTTGGCGATTGGATGAGATGATTTTCCAAACGCTGTATTGCCAATGTACGTTCTGGCTCCGGCCCAATCATTTGTTCCTGGGACCAATCAGAAGGCTCGTCGTTTCAGCGTCGCGGTGGTGGTGGTGAGTTTGGGTAGCCAGGCAACCCACTAAGAAACTGGATTGAGTTTACATGTCTCACACACGCAGACACACACAGAACTGCGCTGTATGAGTCATAAGAAGGCAGCACCCTCTGTGGGCTGCTAACAAACGGCTTTGAACACAGACCTATGTCTTCTTCCTCCAACAGCCAGAACACATCCAACTACACGGGAGGCCGGAGACTCTCATCCACGACGACGTGACGTCGTCCAGTCAGATATCCAGTAGATATCCCTGGCATGTATGTCCAGTGATTCCTATGACAGGGCAGTCTTCACCACCATGTTACCGAGCTGTCCAGTCCGTCTGTCTCCAATGAGAGAAAGCCAACATATTGACTGACTGGTCCTAAAACCTGTGATCAGGCCACAGCACACAGGCATGTAACTAGCCTGCTAAACTGCACCAAAACCCACCATTAACCGCACCCGGATGCACACACCTACGACGGCCAGCACCTACTGATCATGCTGCTTCATCCCACACTTCACCGCTGTTACATCAAACACACACAGGCTGAAAAAACACTGACACAGAATGTTTCCAGAGTCCAGAGACGCACATTTAGAGAGTCGGGCAAACTTGAATGTAAAATGCTTCTCAGATTCCAGACATTCACTTATGAAGCAGTTTAGAATGTTGAACAACACTCTAGTTCTTGACATTTAGTTATAAAGCATTTTAGAATGTTGAATAATGCTGTAATTCTAAGACATTCAGTTATAAAGCTTTTTAGAAAGTTGAATAATTGCCTAACACTAAACACTAAACATTCAGTTATAAAGCATTTTAGAATGCTGAGCGAAGCTCTAATTCTAGAAATTAATTTACAAAGCATTTTCAAATTGTGAATAATTCAGACATTCAGTTATAAATCATTTTAAAATGTTGACTAAATCTTGAATTCTAGACAAAATTCAGTTGTGAAACATTTTAGAATGTTTGATCTATATTTCTAGATGTTTAGTTATGACAAGCGATGGTTCCAACTCCCAGTAATGGCTTTGATAGTATGCCTGCCTGCTGCCTGAGGCTTCCATCCTGCCACCACTCCTACCCAGCGGGGGGGGCTAATGCAATAAGACTGTCCGGTGTTATTGGGTTCCGGTCTTATCTCGGCCTGCCCTGGCTGCCTGGGAGGACGCAGTGTGTGGTGGATACATGGAGACAGTGGGGGCAGCTCTTGCATCACAGGGACCGGAAGGTTACCTGTGGCCAGATAGGGGTTGGTATGGGTGTGATTGGAAGTTGATTTATTGATATTCACTGCATGACACATTTAATAGCCGTATCATAACATGTAATTCCAGTGATATCGGTCATTTACCTTTGCTTGGACTGTTTGCTGTCAAGAAACAAGAAAAGGGTAAGGCAGTGTGTTGTAGAACAGACCTCCCTCTCTCACCCCGTTTCCTTTACTCCCTCGTTTATTTTACTCCCTCCCTCCTCCTTTCCTCTACTCCCTTGCTCCTTCTTTCCTCTACTCCCTCCCTTCTCCTTTCCTCTACACCGTCCCAGCCTCCCCTCTCTACATCAGGTGAACCACTTCCACGGTCACATTACTTCCTGTGTTTTTCTTATCATTGGTTTCTTCATCTTCCAGAGCTCATCAGTGGTTTCTTCATCTTCCTCAGCTTATTACTGGTTTTGTCATCTTCCTCAGGTCATCATTGGTTATTTTTGGGTCCAGATATTCGTGAAAGTTCCAGGTCAGGGCTGGAACAATGTCTCTTCATTGTACTCTTTTTGGTAGTGTTTAAAAAGATCAGGGGGGGACTGTGGATCTGTGTGTACATCACACGCCTTTATGTCATGGAACCACTGGTCCTGTTTTCACAGAATTCAGGTGAATGGTGTATCTTGCCATAGAGATCCAGCATTTACAAAATGATTTGACCCTGGTTGGCTGATCATTGGTGCATCAATTAGGATGGACAAAGTTTACTATTGCCTTGTTCTTTATGAGTGCTTGTTTATCTACATGTCTAAAATATAGGCCAATCATTTTAAGTGCCATTTGCTGAGGTTTTGGTCAGTGTCTGTGTTTATGCGTGTGTGTGTGTGTGTGTGTGTGTGTCTGCATGTGTGTGTGTGCAATTTGCTCCTAAGTCCAATACTTCCATACAATTTCCTTCCGGTTTGCCATTGAATTTAAAACTCAAGTGAACAACTCCTTGATTGGGCATATAATTGTGTAAGCGTAGTAGAATGGGACGAGCAGTGACGTAGGCAGTCTCCTTATGAAGTTCTCCCAGCTCAGTGTACACACAGAATCAGAAAAAACAAAAATTGGGAAGTAAAACATGTCATACTGGCACCTCAACAATTCTGCTTCCACTGGCAACAGCACCTATTTGGCGGAGAGCGCCATGTTAGTTACCAGGTAGACAACATGCGACAACGTTAGCAAAATTTCTTGTTGCTAATGTAAACAGGAAATTTTATTTGCAAATTATATAAATGTCATTTAAATTAAATTGTTGTCACAACAATTGCTGTAGTCTAAATAGGCTCAAGTTTGCCATTGACTGTAATGCACCTTTGGCTTCTACTCACACGCACCTATGGATATGCGCACACATGCGCAAGTACACAAATGCGCACACTCACACACTTCTGAGTGGAAGGAGGAGGCCTGCTGAAGACTAGAGCTGGCATTTACTAGCTGCAATGTTCTCTCGGTGTTAGGTCCCTCAGGGCTAAGTCTCTCAGGGTTTGGTCCCTCGGGGTTAGGTCTCTCAGAGTTAGGTCTCTCAGGGGCCTGAAGTGTCAATAATCTCCAATGAACTCAATTGCCTCAAGACAAAGTGTGAATTGGACTCTAATCCTGTCTCTCACACTCCTTTCTACTCTCTCATCCTTCCTGTCAGTCTGTTTCTTTTTCTCTCTCTCTCAGGGGCCCGAAGTGTCATTCGATGAACTCACCTCAAGCACTCTCAATGATAAAGGTGTGACTGTGTCCATCGTCCTCTCTCTCCTGTGGACACTCTGTCTTCTAATAGCTGCAGATATAGTTATAAAATCTGACCAGTAACTGAAAGCTGACAAGTTGAGAAATCTGTCATTGTTTTTACACAGACTTCCCCCAAAAGTCCCACTAATGGATTACGACGGGCGCAGCCATTTGCATCCGATTCAAACCAGGGAAAAGATACTACAAGATCGATAGTTATTCAAGATACAGATATTGTGAGCAATGTGATGGTTGGAATGTCATTTTCCTGATAATTGAACCTTGTTCCCAGAAAGGAACGGACAATTGGTTTGTAGTGTATGAAAAAAAACAGACTGGAGCTGAACAGGCTGTGAGAAAAATGTTCATGTTTGGAATGCCAGAAAGAAATGCATAGAAATAGCATCAGCTGTGGACGAAGGGGCTTTTCCTGTTCTCGTAATTCTGGGTCTAGGGAGACATGGCTAAAGTATTTCCCATACTGACCTCTGTGTGTGTGTGTGTGTGTGTGTGTGTGTGTGTGTGTGTGTGTGTGTGTGTGTGTGTGTGTGTGTGTGTCTGTGTCTGTGTTTGTAATCAATGCTCCCTGCTCAGCTCTGAGATACATTGCACAGCAGCGACCTTAGCTGAATGTCATTGAGCATCACTGCCCAATAGTGAAACACTGACAGTGCACATGTTGGTGGGTTAAATCAATACAACTTTCACAAATGGTTCTTTCCTGTTTGTGTGTATATGTGTGTATCAAGTTTTCAGTTCTATTTGTCATTGGAACCGGATATAGAAAGTTAGAGTATGCTTACTTTCCTGTTCCTGAATGATAATAGAACTAAAGTTTTGTGAGAGAAAAAAACAATAAGGATAGAATGTAATGTGAATAAAGATGTGTGCAAACAGAGGAAAGTGGCTGATACAGTAATTGGCATATTACACATCAGGTGGGTGCCTGGGCTGTTTAAATTGTGCAGTGTGGGTAAATAATTGTCTGGACATCAATGAACAGTGAAAAGCAAGGCAGTTGAAATGTGCATGTGGCAAGAATAGCTATATGGATGTGGATGTTTGTCAAATATAAATTACATTTTAGTGGTTTACAAATGCAATTTTAACTTCAGCTGTCGTCACGGGAAACTGATTACATAGTTTAAACCACGATTGTGCTGACAATTTCAATCGCAGTTGTGGATACAAGCAAATACTTATGTCACGTAAAATATAACATAAACAACAACATGCATTTGAAAATGCGCTGTGTCACACAAACATCAGACATCAGTGAAGAGAAGAACATTCGGCCTGCCCAGCTGCGTGTCAGAACAGAACCGTTTCCTTTCGTTATTGTTTGATTTTTGGGCTAATGGCCCTTTTCAGGATAGCAATGTCCCTGGCTGGAGCTATGAATGGTGAATGGGACGCGCTGAAGGTTACCGCTTTTATGAATGGGCGAGCGTCACGCGACTGCTGAGCAAACATCCCCTCCCGTGGCCTTCGCCCTTCCGCTCTTCCGAGAGCTATCTTGATCTAACCTCCTGACAGTCAACAAAGCAGCAGAGCCCATCTCCGCTTTCCAAGTAAGCGTTTGCTGTGGCGCATTATATAGGCTAGGCCAATAGCATATATAATATTTCTGTAGATACGTTTTGCATTTACTAAAGACAAAAGAAACGTAAAATAAAATGACACCCTACTGTTTATTAGCCTACTGAATTTATAATCGGCTAGAAGCAAACAGCATTATCAAAAAGAAAAATTTCAGCAAGTGAAGCAAACAGGCCGTCAGGCCAATTTGTCTGTTGAGTGAATTGACAAACGACTCTGACAGGTATGAAAGTGCCACTGTTTACATTTCAAATTGCACACTAGGTCTAGCAGTATTCGATTTGAGCAAGGGAAGGCAATGCTCTATGATTCATCCCGACGTTATGAATAGGCTACACAACACACAGCAAACTGGAATAACGATCGAATGTTAGGATGTCACGTGTCCATAGATAACAACAGGAGCTGACGTTGTCAAGCAACCTTTGCACGAGCCATATCTTCGTCCGTTCGCATTTTTTTTTATGAATGAAGCGCGCTCCCGAATCACTTGCCAGTCACTCACACAAAACGATGGCCTACGAATAGGCATAGTAACAAGAAAGAACATGCTTTCTTACATCCGTCGACACAATGTAATTTAAATAAAATTGAGTATCGAACAAAATGACATTTTAAAAAGGCTCTAGCCTAGTGATCCTTTTACAACATGTTTCCGATCCACCCAGGGTGCGGTGCAACCAGGGGAGATTACAGTCGGAGCACCCCCCCGAACCCCCACCCCGTGTGAAACAAGATAAGATTATCTTTAATACCAAATAAAGGTGTGTAACACCCTCGGTTTACCATAGAGTTAAGTATTGGTTTTCTGACTGGCAGGATGTCTACAATAGGCTACTTCAGAATAGGAATGTGACCTGAGTGCTCTGCCTTCATTTTAAATTGGCTGGTTTAGATCCGGACCTTCTGAAAACGTTGGTATACTACCCTATATACCTGTACACTACAGGTGTAACAAAAAGCATTTTTCTTGTTCAATACCTCAGATATATGACTAGAACAGCTTCTAGTCATGGTTTAGTGGTGATATATCACACTCCCTCCAACCATATTGCTTCAATAATCACCCCACTGACCGCAACTCCCCAACAATCAGAAAGGCAAAAATGGCAGGAACTTCCCTTCAGTAAAATGCCTTGTTGCTACTGATGGACCTTCCAGCCTTTCTTTCACCAAACACAAAATCTCTGTCCTATAGGCCTAATGATTTAAATGCCTAAAAAAACAGTATTACAAATAAAACAGTCAAACGCATACTAGAGAAAATGGATTGTTAATCACACTATAATCACACAAAAACAGTATTCTGTAATCACAAGACGAGATAGAAACCTCCCAAGTAGCCACCCACTACAAAATAGTTGGTATACACCTTAATGAAGCTTGTGTGCAAGCAAAGTTTCAAGGCTGAAACGCCACACTTCAACTGATGCCATATACAAATCAGTTGTCTTTCTGATAACATGAATGAACTCCCAAGCGATTCATTTATTTTGATGCTTTTATTTGATTACAAAGCAATGTAGTTCAATTACCTACATACATAAGTTAATTGTATTTATTCCACACACTGAATATAAGTTCTAGAGGTGTCTTGTTGTAATCTACAGAAATTATCGAGACAAGGTGGTCAACAACTGAAATGAAGTAGTCATTCTGAAAAATAAAATGAACCGTGACTCTTGAGGCCGTAAAAAGAGCGCTTTTAAAGGAATGAATGGCCGATGAAATGCACACAGTCACACATACGGAGAAAGGGAGCTGAGCAGCCCACGTTAAACGATCTTTACGTTAGTCGTGGAGGCGCCTCAACTCAAGGATTTTCGCCAATCCGGCCAAGAAGTTGTGTTTTTAAATGTATGACAACAATTATCATCTGTAACGCCAAGATTGCAAGGCCCCAGATAATGCGAGGCCTCTTCTGCCTGGTGGTAAGTCCGCCCCCCGGCGCCAACCCCCACCCGGTTAACGCTTATGCAAATGAGAACGATTCAGAAAAGAGATGGCGGATGAGGCATATCGGATATCTCATTTCCTCCTCCCGAACGACTTCCCCCAGCCACAGTGAAGCAAACACACGAACGATGGCCTACACAAATAGTCATATGTACATAGCCCGCGCGCCAATAATAGCTACAGACCAACACACGATAAACTCTCTTCCATCCGTCGACAGAATGTAACTTTTCATTAGAACATTCGGACTTAAAAACATTTTAAAGGTCCTAGCCTACCCGACCCCTTTTACAAAATGTTTCCGATCCACCCACGCACAACCCTGCTCGATTCCCCCTTCTCTCTCACCCCCTTCTCTCTCTCAACAAGACAAAATCCGCAGGTTGGAACAAGGCGGGGGCCCTAATCCCCCTTTTCTTGCTTTCTCTTACTGTCAATGTATTTACCCCCCGTGCCGTAATGTTACAACTTCGAAAACAGTGTAGTTACTTTGTAAATGCAAACTAACTAAAACCTATAAAAAACGGAACTGGTCCAATACATTCGTTTCCAACTAACAAAAGTCAACTTTGTCGAGCATTTATTTTAAAAAAATATTGTAAAAAATATGTAATGGAGTGTATATGTTCTAGCCTATTTAAGCTACTGGCTTACAATGCTCAAACATGTGTAGCTTCAACTTGCACAGCCGTTCCATTGGAGGCATTTGCCAGTCCAACGCCGGCGTCCAGCGGTATTCTAAAAGACATCAAGCCGGTGGGCTAGTTGGGCACATTTTCAACAAGTCTCGGTCTAACGGGCATATAGCTTCAGCTTGATTTTTGCATGAAACGTTCTACAGTGGCTGCCAATCGAAGCCTGGTCAATACATCTGACACAGCTGTTTTATCGTATTCTAGTTTGTTTTCATTTCAAGCGCTTCACGATTATTTCTGTACGCTACGTGACAAGCGCCGTGCATTAAGTTGAGACAGTTGTTGTTATTACTATGGTATACTTACTCGTTTGGATGGGTTTCTTCTATCATTTTCTCGTTTCACCTGAAACAAAATCCCACTGCGGGCGCATACTCTCTGCTCGTCATTTTTTCCAACACATATACTCAGCCCTGGGTTTCCCTGCCTTTGTGTGAATAGGCTACCCCAACGCTCACTGCTTGAGTCTTCGAATGGATGTGTCTCTCCTGCCCTCCTTTTCTGGTCGAGCCAACCAGTTGCTTGTGGAAAATAAAGACTCCCAAAGTTTATAATCCTCAGGGTTGATTTAGACAAGTTGGCTATCCCACGAATTTGGCTCCTAGATTCTAGGTGGCCGGTTTTCGACGGCCCGAGGAAGGGGGGGGGACGCGTTGCTGAATGCGCACTGGCGTTACCGAGGGGTGGCCCCGCTAGAGCCCCGTCTCGCGCTACTCCATGTTGGATTGTGCAGGCATCTAGGCGGCCGTATGCCACCGCCAACACCGGGGGAGGGATAGCGGAGCGGAAGCGATGACGTCAATGTCGTAGGCTACACATTTGGTGGAGTGGGCTACACGGGCTGAATGTTTGGTCCCCGCGGACAGGATAGCCTCGGACGACCTGGTCCCTTTAGCAAATCTTTACTAGCTCAGAGTGGATTGTAGTGCATGACATGTGCCGCCAGCCGACCACCCAAAACCCCCACCCGCGACCGGATTCCAATGTCCGGACATGTCACTTTTTACTGTCAGCCTCCAGTTTATCACATCCGTTCAACTGATTAAAGCTCTCTTAGTAGAACTATTCTGTTGACCTATGGATTTCTCTAGCATGTGTGAAAAGGAAAACCATCAATTATTAATGACTTTAAAGGGGATTATCACTTTTTTCCTTTTCCCTTTTCTTTAAATTAGATTTTAAATCGCTCCCCGAAAGAAATCAGTGGGCCAAGATAAACTGTAAACAGACCTTTAATAACTTCAGACAAACATTGATAAAAAATCCTTTCAAATGCAGCTTTGCTAGTCATGTCAGCATGTTATAATAAAATGTATCACCTGAATTCAACTGTGTTTGGTTTGATTTTACCTAAAACCAATTTGGCCATTCATAAATAAAGATGCTCACATGTCCTGGTCAATTCCATTAATTTTAACTATAACTTAAAGTTTATAATGGCTGTTATAAGAAACCTGAACCATAGACTATCATTTAGCTGGACTACATTCAGAACAATCTAACATTAGATTGGAAAAAGTTTAAATTAACCTTTAAAGGGATTTCAATGTGTGGTGCTATAGTTGCTCAAGTAATCCATTCCCCACTCCTGGGATTGGCAAAGATGGTCCAGGGGACAGCTGTTGAGTGATTTATTTAAAAATTCAATGAATTATTGGCCTATAATTATTAATACATATTTTAAAATCAGTACTAGGATTTTCTTTGTTTGTAAAAATGAATACATATTAAAATCAGCAAGTATTATAAATTCTTTCATTAATGAAATCTCTTCTCAAGTGTTCCCACAAATAAACTACTTATGGGATTGTCTCAATGAATTCATGTAATAAAATGTGTATATATTTCCCCAGAAATCACTTACTGTAGTCCAGACCTACTTTTAGACATTGATCACTATTAACGTTAGCATTTCCCCTTTTCAGTGTAATGTGAAATACATATAGTGATTGAGTATATCAGAAGTTAGATACCTGTTTAGGTCAGAATGTGCAACAGAATGTTTTTCTTTCATTTATTATTATCGTTTTGTAGGTATTTTTAAGCAGTTTAATGCTTTATTTGACAGAAAAGTGAGGAAAGCTTTAGGAGAGTTTTTGCTGAATGACCACTGGGCCAAATCTGAACTCACCGTGCGGCAGTAGTCTTCTAGGACTAGTTTTCATGTTTAATCTTTTTCTCAGCCTAGCAGTCGCCTGCTGTCTGTAATTTACTCACAACACATTGTAGTGATCTGTTTCAGTGGGGTGACATCAGAAACAACATAATCTTAGTTATCCCAGAACTAAAGTTCACTTAACTGGTCAGAAGTTCTGGGTCCTTGTGTGTTAAGAGCTGAGATCGGAAACGGATTGAAGAGCTCCATACGTTGAATTTGACCAGCACATCCACAGGCTAATTCTCCCCTTTTTAAAAAAAAAAAAAATTCTGTTGATCCACACGCCTGCAAATTCAGGATTGGTCCCAGGCAACTGTTGATTCACTCCTAATCTCAGGCATACTGTTGGTTCACGACAGATCAGCTTAACTATTTATTTACCAAGTCTGTCCAAGAGAGATTAAACACAACAGAACCAGGGGAAACTGTTCAGATACCACAGATGACATTATACTGTTACCGGTGTGTCCAGGCCTAGCTAGGTCACACCATCAAAGGGCTGAAATCAATGAAAGAACATCTTCAGTTTCTTCCCAATAAACCTGTTCAAACCACTGACTAAAGGGGCAACGTCAAACCTTTAATCATATTAAGATCTTAACCATTTAATCCGATTTAAAGAGTCTTTACTCTAGAACCACAAGGTCATGATATCCACTCCCCGCCATTGAGGCAGTAGAATTAGAGCCTCTGGTAAAAGCCTCTTATGATGATATTCTGTAAATGATCCCTCAGCTATAAACACAGGTATTGGTACTGATCTAAGACCAGGGCCCACCATGCGTGTAGCCCTAATCTTATTAATTTACCTAAAAATAAATAAATAAACCAACTGTTGAGCTGTGTTCACACACTGATGTCTTGCTAAACTATTTCTTATTATTTCTGATTGATCAAAAGACATAATTGGGATTTATATTGATTACAGAGGATAATAAATGTTTCAAAAGCAAGTACATTTCTTATTTCACCTGACAGTGTAAATGTGCTCTAAGTATCACATTTCTCGCCCCAAGCTGATTGGTAGTTCTCTGGTCTCATTTCTGTTCAAATATTGCAGCATATTTCCCCCTGCTGGCCAAATCCCCATCCTACCAGAGCTACTTTTCAGCGTCAGCTCTCATGTTGTTTTGTTCTAACAGGTCCATGTCATTCCTAATAATTCCAAAAGGTTTAACTGCAAAGTATGATAATTAAATTACCCTATAAAAAAGAAGCAGGAGAAGAAGGATATTGCTGTTAACAAAGAAAGCTAATCTTAGATGTGTTTTGTAATGTTGTTGAGCCAATTGCACCATGCAAATTCAAAGCTCTTCTTTATCTATTCACTGCCTTCCCAGGGACTCCATGGACCCTCCCAAGAACGTCTCCAGACCCTCTCCAGTCTCTCCAGTCTCCCCAGACACTCTCCAGTCTCCCCAGACCCTCTCCAGTCTCAACAGACCCTCTCCAGTCTCCATTCTCTCCAGTCTCCCCAGGCCTCCCCAGACTGTCTCCATTATCTCCAGTCTCACCAGGCCTCCCCAGGCCTCCCCAGACTGTCTCCATTATCTCCAGTCTCCCCAGGCCTCCCCAGACTGTCTCCATTATCTCCAGTCTCAACAGGCCTCCCCAGGCCTCCCAGACTGTCTCCATTCTCTCCAGTCTCCGCAGGCCTCCCCAGACCCTCTCCAGACCCTCCCTCCCACAGGGTTTGTGTTACAAGGAAGGAAATATGTTCACAGTCTGATCTCATGGTAACAGCAGGATAATGAAGGCCATGTCATTGACCAGTGTGTGTGTGTGTGTGTGTGTGTGTGTGTGTGTGTGTGTGTGTGTGTGTGTGTGTAGGAGTACAAAAGGAGAGCTGTTCTGGTGGGCTTGGTGCAAAACTACAGGGACATACTCCTCTGGGCCTGTGGGGGACGGATTCCACAGGAAGGATTTACCCGTTATTAACCCAAACCACAGCCCAAACCCTACCCTATACCGCTACACTAAGAAAAGGTTATTCAAGTATTGTTTAGGGGTTAGTTATACTATGTATTGTTTAGGGGTTATTTATACTATGTATTGTTTAGGGGTTATTTATACTATGTATTGTTTAGGGGTTATTTATACTACTGATACTATATGGGAACCCCTCTAAGTTCTTCAAAATTCCCCCTTTTAATGGTTCCTCAAATGACCATCTAAAAAGCCATTTGGGGTTGATTTTATAAGGGGGTAGATTCTTCGAAGTATTTAAAATGCCATTTTACATTTTCCCTTGAAGAAAGTATAGTTTTTAAATTTCAATGTAAAGGATCCCCCTAGAAACGTTTCTTTAAAATTGTGTCCCTAACCCTGCCTCAACCCTAACTTTACTGCTTAATTCCAGGCCCTAATCCTGCCCCAACCCTAACTCTAGTACTTACGTCTGGTTATAACTTATTTTGACAATAGAGGGAGACAAAGACCTATCAATCACTGTGCAAGGAACAATACAGTGATTAGTTATCACTAAGACTAAGACTGTTTCTAAACAATATACACTGAAGTATTTTGCTAAATTATATAGGAATGACCATTAGCAATATCCCTAAGCAATATTCAGCCATTTTCCCACAATTATCTCACAAATATCTGTTGTATTCATACATTTTTGCAAAACTCTACACACAACTCTCTTTGTAAAGCACAACTGTCACTATGTTGTCATGTAGAAAACACTTCAATTCCATATCAAAACACAAACAATTGTAATTTTTCTCTCAAACCATTGCAATCTAAAAAATCTGTTTCACTCTGTCTCACTCATATCATTTCCTCTTGCTATCTTGTTCCAAAGATTAGCTTTCTAACAATAATATTCTTTAAAAATTAAAAATAAATAAACAATAATAATATGACAATGGAATAATCTCTTTTTCTCCCTCTTCCTTTCTCTTCCTGTCTCTCTCTCCCTGTCTCTCTCTCCCTGTCTCTTTCTCTCTCCAGGTCTCTACCTCTCTCTCCTTCTCTGTATGTCACTCTTTCTCTCTAGGTCTGCTGGTTATTGGAAAAGGATCTAGATCAGTTGGATGAGTTGTAATTATCAGCGACCAGCACTGACTAGCACTGACGACGTTCTCCTTTTCACGGATCAGGAGAGAAGCAAGGCGCCTATTGCTAAAACTTTGGCGAACATGAAAAGAGAAGTGAAGGGTTCTCTCTGGGTTCTCCAGGAAATTTCCGTCGCACACAGACTGAGGCGATTGTCCGTGTGACACAGAGTGGAAGAATGGGTCTGCCTCACCGGTCGTAGTTTGGCCCGGGGACCGATGGGGTTGTGTGTTTTTATGTGTTGATGGATGTATGTTGTTTTGTGGGAATGTTAATGTAGTGTTCAGAGGTTGGGGTGTGCATATGTGTATGCGTGTGTGTGTGTGCGCGCATGTATGTGCACAAATGTGTGTGTGTCTGTGTGTTAACATCCTGGCTGTAAATCTGTGTAGGGAGGCAGTATGGTAAGCAGGAAGGCTGGAGTCTGCTCCTCTATAGAGGATGGCCAGACTAAACAACCATGACCCTACCCTTAACCTGAACCCAGACCCATTAGGACGTTACGCACACGCACACACACACACGCAAATGTGCAAGTACACACATGACAACACACAGGCTCATACTAAAACACACAGAAACTTTCCTTACCATTTGAGTTTTTTATATATAGAATACATTCAAGGGGCAGTTTAGGGGAGAACGAAGTGTTGCTTCCCCCACTCAGTAACTCCCATTTACCTGCTGGAGAAACCTTTCTGCCTTCTTGGTTGGTTCTAATAACTTTTTTTCCGGACTAAAACCAAAACTCTTTCGGTCCAGCTTCCTTAAGAACACACAGCCCTCATCCCAGTGAGGTGAGATATGAAACAGGGAGAAACACGCTCAGTAAAAGCTTAATCGAGAGGGCCACTTCTTTCATGTGAGCTTTAGCTTCAATCGAAATGCTCCCCTCTCTCTCACCCCTCTCTCCCTCTATCTTTCCCTCTCTGTCTCTCTCTCTCTCTTTCCTTCTCTCTTTCATTTTTCTCTCCATCTCTCTCTTTGTCTCCAGGTTTCATTTTCACTCCTCTCTTTTCTCACATTTCCTCGACCAAACTGTCGAAATTGGATGATAAAATACCTTTGCTTTAGCAACCTGTCAGCTTCTGGTGATGTGTGAAAAGGTAATAAGGTAGGGCTGGGCCTCTCCTCCACAGTTTCAAACCAGACAACAATTCAGCTGACAAAAACACTTTCATTTTTTTAACACTTAATCAGGAGCAACTGCTGCTGGAAATGATGTAGATCTGTTGACGCCACTCGAGCCTTTTAAAGTCTTTGGTTTGATCGTGAGAGCCAGACAATTGTATTAAGACCTGCCGTCTCATCCTCCCTAGTGTCACGGCGAATTGCGAATAAAGGGCCTGAACGACTGAACGATACTGTTCTCTCCACTCTACCTACACAGCAAGGCCCTCACCCACTTTGGTGGTGTTCCGGTTTGATGCCAGAGGACTGTGTGTTGGTCATCTTTGGTGGTGTTCCGGTTTGATGCCAGAGGACTGTGTGTTGGTC
>JACXGI010017275.1:0-14738 GCA_016801175.1 Esox masquinongy
AATGCTCTCTAGCAAACCTCAGACGGGCCTGGACATGTACTGGCTTAAGCAAGGGGACACGTCTGGCACTGCAGGATTTGAGTTCCTGGCGGCGTAGTGTGTTACTGATGGTAGCCTTTGTTACTTTGGTCCCAGCTCTCTGCAGGTCATTCACTAGGTCCCCCCGTGTGGTTCTGGGATTTTTGCTCACCGTTCTTGTCATCATTTTGACCCCACAGGGTGAGATCTTGCGTGGAGCCCCGGATCGAGGGAGATTATCAGTGGTCTTGTATGTCTTCCATTTTCTTATAATTGCTCCCACAGTGGATTTCTTCACACCAAGTTGCTTACCTATTGCAGATTCAGTCTTCCCAGCCTGGTGCAGGTCTACAATTTTGTTTCTGGTGTCCTTTGACAGCTCTTTGGTCTTGGCCATAGTGGAGTTTGGAGTGTGACTGTTTGAGGTTGTGGACAGGTGTCTTTTATACTGATAACAAGTTCAAACAGGTGCCATTAATACAAGTAACGAGTGGAGGACAGAGGAGCCTCTTAAAAAAGAAGTTACAGGTCTGTGAGAGCCAGAAATCTTGCTTGTTTGTAGGTGACCAAATACTTATTTTACCGAGGAATTTATACCAATAAATTCATTAAAAATCCTACAATGTGATTCTCTGGATTTTTTTTTCTCATTTTGTCTCTCATAGTTGAAGTGTACCTATGATGAAAATTACAGGCCTCTCTCATCTTTTTAAGTGGGAGAACTTGCACAATTGGTGGCTGACTAAATACTTTTTTGCCCCACTGTACATATGCTTAATACTTGTACATTTTCTGCCCTCTTCTATTTGCACTTCTGGTTAGATGCTAACTGCATTACGTTGTACTGTACTTGTTCAATGACAATAAAGTTGAATCTTATCTAATATAATATAAAATTTTGTTTTGTCTGCATAGCAGACAACATAACATCACCAAGAGGCAGCAAATACAATGAAAACAGTAGTGGTCCCAGGGCTGAGCCCTGATATGATCACTAGTGTGGCCAGGAGGAGAGGTCACATTTAGGGCAGTAACTTCATCAGGCTTCAGCCAGGTTTCAAACAGGCCAATTATATCCAGTTTATAATGACATTAAGTCCCATTTTGAGATGCGGTGTACTATTACACTATTTTTTGTTCACCGAAATGGAGTAAACATTTATTCTAATAAGATTGCTATGGTAAACACCACCTTGTGTGACCGAGATCAAGTCACAGCCTCAATGGAGAAAACTATGCTAACTACTCTATGTTATCATCAGTCTCCACAATACTACTGGCTGGCTAACAGTCTGCTGCCAGACCTGCACCCTATCTCATGGTGAGGCTGCTGGAGTGTGGCTTCTGTCTATGTTCCTAGATGAGAAGAGCACCACTCCGACTAGGATGGTCAGGCTTTACCCTTTTTCTGGGTGAGAGCCAAAAAGACAGCCATTTTTCCATGAACTCTACCTCCTGCGACCAGCAGAACAGTGCAAAAAATATCTGTCTTATCAAGTATATTTAACTTGTTTTCAGGTAAAAAAAATCTAACCATCCTTAAAATAAGGTACATTTTTCTTAACAAGCTAGAATATACCGCTTGTTTTTAGAAAATATGCCTTGAATATCGTGTAATTTTTCTTGTTCCATTGGCAGATTATTTCACTTATTTCAAGCAAATATCTCCTCAAAAATAGTTAAATTGTCTTGTTCCATTGGGAACATTTTTTGCAGTGAACTGAGTTTGTAGCCAGCTATGTGAGTATGCTGTAGATCTCATCACTACACCTAACTGGGGAGGGGCCAGTGACTATAACTTTGTCAACACATCTTTCTATTGTAGCAAATTGACATTATGACATTATGTTCTGCTGTTAAACCTCTGACAGTTTCTAATGTCGTTGGTGTCAATGTGAATTACAATATCTCTGTACTCATGTTTGCCAGTTTCAGACAATTTCAGACTTTGCCAGAATCAACCCCAGATTAGCTTCTACGTCAATGGCCCTGCCCCCAGCAAACATTGTATGATCACCAGCTGGATCTTTAGTCTAATATTGCAGACAATGGAGTTCTCAATGTATAGGGTATTCAGTTTTTCAGTGCTACCAATAGAAACTGTCTGCCGTTGAAACCCCTAACGAAACTGCTTGGGTCTTGATTTCCGGAAGCATTGCAGGTCGGAAGCGTTTACCCCTAGTTACCAGGTGAAAGGTGTCCGGATGCATGGACTGTGCTGGGGAGCTAATACTACTAATATAATTTCTGTCTGGTGGCATAGATGCTGTTTTTTCCTGTTCTGTACTAAGGTAACCCTTGATATTTCTTCTTCATGTTAAAGGTCAGGTGTTAGATGGTGGGAATCAGCAGAGAGAGAGAAACTCACCCCCATCAAAGAAGCCTCTATCCCTGATTCATTCTTTCACCTGTGCAAATCTACGTGAACAACTATTAGCCTAAAGGTTAAGAATACATAGATCTATCAGTTTGGTGCTATGACCAGGGTGGTAACCATTTTTGCAGTCTGCAATGTAAGACAAAAGTTAGCTACTGCTCACGCGTGGTTCCTCGCACATATACCGGTATATGCTGCCTTGTGTACAGTAGGCTACTCTTGAGTCAGTCCACATGGTATTATAGCCACCAGTTAATAATGCAATTATGTATAACTTTTAATCGGGATGGAGGGGTTATGTAGGTTGTTTTAAATGTGTTGGTGTTGAGTTGTTAAGTGTATACATTTAAATCTAACAGAACATTGCACAGTTATATCATTTTTTATACTGTAGGGCGATAATTCTATTGTTATACTTCTTCACTGTTTTTCAAACAGGGTCGGGACCATGTTATCCAGATTTCGTTTACTTTTGATTTGCCACTTTACGTTCAAAGCTTGTCAATTTAAAAAAAAATTTATGGAGTTCATTCTATAGATTTTTCTGTTCACTGCATGGTTTACGTTAGTCGACAAATCCCGGCTTTTCGCCGGTATCAGGTGTAGTTGTCCGGCAGATGAAAATATCAACAACGAAAATGTCTGGTGGGAACTATGGCAAATGAATAAATAAATAGATTAATAGCATATTAAATAGCCTAATAGGCCTATTTTGTGACCTATATGATCTGTTGTCAAGAAAACAGAGAACCTCTGCAAGCTATTAGACTACAGTAAGTCATTGGGCTACAGTAAGTCATTGGGCTACTAGTGTTTGATTATGTGACTAAGGGTGGCGCCAGATTCAAAAGCCACACACCCCCGCAGCAGCTCCAGCATACGACTCCGAAATGTCGAAGGCGAAGCAGACATCCCTGGGCCGGTTTGAAAAAAAAAAACAAGCGATGGGGGCCCTGGCCAGCAAGGCCACAGAAAAGCATAGTTATTTGAAATAGCCTTGCTACAGGAAATAGCAAAATGTGTTTCAACGTTTGGGACAACATATAGGGACAACATATAGACTATTTATAGGCCATACATTTTAATGCGCATTATCTAATTAGGAAATATGGTTGGAAATGACAAAATTCGACGTACAATATTAGTCAAAATATTTTACACACGCTTTTTTTTGTTTTTTCCTTTGGTCAATCAGAGTTGATGTGCCACTGAAACACATTTGTCTATTAAATAATAATGTTGTGAAATTAGGCTACATTATTGTGCATTGCAAAACAATTCTAAACTAGATTTAAACATAGTCTACTGAAATTTAGAAGCAAACGAGTTTCTGTAAATGATTTGCGCTTATAACTTTCCGCAGAGCTGTCAAAAGCTCTGACATCCTATGAAAATGGACATAATTCACATGGAAGGCTATTTCATTGGCTTCAAAATCCCGTATTCAGATTGGAAACATGATCGTTGTCTATAAAAGAATTTCGATCAGGCAAGTATGTAATAATTGCGACAGCCCTGGTGTAGCCTATATACAGCTCTGGAAAAAATTAAGAGACCACTCCTAATTTTTCTTAAATCAACATCTCTACATGCATGGCAGCCATTCCATTCCAGTGTTTGTTAAATTCCAACACAGGGACACCTCATTTTAATTAATGAGGTACTGATTAGATGAATACCTGAACCAAGTCTAATTTAATGAGGAAAAGTATAAAAACCACTGCTGTGGTCATCACTATCCTCTTGCAATAGGACCAGCTGGATGGCAAAAACAGTGCAAGTAGTACCTCAAAGGTAATTTGAAAAATAACTATTCAGCATGACAAAAGAGTTGAAATGAAAAGCTTTGAGTGAGGAAAAGAAGGGTTCAATTCTGGCTTTACTTGCAGAGGGATGCAGTGAGCGTCAGGTTGCTTCCATCCTGAAAATTTCATAGACGGCGGTTCATAAGAACAAGGTCAAGCAACAGACATTGGGGAGAACAAAGCTACAGATTGGCAGAGGGCGGAAACGACTGTCCACTGACCGAGATGACCTTCAACTCATTTGAATGTCACTCAACAACCGTAGGATGACATCAAGTGACCTACAAAAAGAATGGCAAACAGCAGCTAGGGTGAAGTGCATGGCGAGGACTGTTCGAAACTGGCTCCTAGAGGCAGGGCTGAAGTCGTGCAAAGCTAGAAAAGAGCCCTTCATCAATGAGAAGCAAAGAAGAGCCAGGCTGAAGTTTGCAAATCAGACCATAAGGATTGGACCGTAGAGGAATGGAGTAAGGTCATCTTTGCGAGTAATGTCAGTAATGTTGTCATTCGGGAGTGATGTTGTCAGTAGTTTATAGAATAAAACTAAAATGTTCATTTTACTCAAACACATACCAGTAAACCAGAGAAACTAATTGCAGTGTTCTCTTAATTTTTTCCAGAGCTTTATATACACAGACAGGTCCGGAAATAATTGGACACTGACACACGTTTTGTTGTTTAGGCTGTTTACCTACATATATTCAAGTTACAGTGAAATAATGAATATGGGCTTAAAGTGCAGTTTCTCAGCTTTAATTTTAAGGTATTCACATCCAAATTGGAGGAAGGGTTTAGGAATTACTGCTCTTTAACATGTAGCCCCCTCTTTTTCAAGGGACCAAAAGTAATTAGACAATTGACTCAAAAGCTGTTTCATGGACAGTTGTGGGCTATTCCTTCGTTATTTCATCATCAATTAAGCAGGTGAATGGTCTGGAATTGATTCCAGGTCTGGCATTCGCATTTGGAAGCTGTTCCTGTGAACCCACAACATGCAGTCAAAGTTTCAATGCAAGTGAAACAGGCCATCCTTAGGCTGCAAAAAAAAATACATCAGAGAGATAGCAGGAACATTAGGAGTGGCCAAATCAACATGTTGGTACATTCTCGTCCATAGAAGACAACAGTGGTGGATGATCGTACGATCCTTTCCATGGTAAAGAAAAAGTCCTTCACAACATCCAGCCAAGTGAAGAACACTCTCCAGGAGGTAGGCATATCAGTGTCCAAGTCTACCATGAAGAGAAGACTTCACAAGAGCAAATACAAAGGGTTTACCACAAGATGTAACCATTCATAAGCCTCAAGAGTAGAAAGGCCAGATTAGACTTTGCTAAAAAACATCTAAAAAAGCCAGCACAGTTCTGGAACAGCATTCTTTGGACAGATGAAACTAAGATCAACCTGTACCAGAATGATGGGAAGAAAAAATTGTATGGAGAAGGCTTGGAATGACCAAATGGAAAAGGACAGGGACAACCGGATGGAGGGGGGGCTGGTTATCAGATTGGCAGCTGGAATCGTTAGGTATCGTCTTGATCTGCAACACAGTCAGGAGGACTTTGGACAGTGGCAGCAACGAGTCTTTAGAGCCTGGTACTCGGGAGGTGTGGCCCAAGAACTCATGTCGTCCTAAGTTTGAACCGAGCAGGAGAAAAGAACATTTAGAGAGTGCATTCCTTTGGTTTACAAGGATTTACAGTGGAGAAGGAGAACTGACCCTACTCCCACAAGGAACAGCAAGGGTGGACGGTATCAAGCCTTTCCATTCACCTTCACACCCCTGGGCTAGACTGCACTTAATCATAGACCATGCTGAAGAGTCTTTAGTAGACACTTGAAAGTTTGCACTGAGTCTGCATTTCTAAACTTAATTGGCAGATCATTCCATGGTAGTGGAGCTCTATGAGAGAAAGCCCTGCTCCAGCTGTTTGTTTAGAAATTTTAGGTACAATTAGAAGGCCTGTATCTTGCGATGTTACATGTAGGTGTGTATGGCTGGATCATTTCAGCAAGGTAAGTTGGAGCAAGTCCATGTATTGCTTTATAGGTTAACAATAAAACTTTAAAATCAGCCCTAGCCTTAACAGGCAGCCAGTGTAAAGAGGCTGGTACTAGATAATGTGTTCAAATTTTTTTGTTCTAGCTAGGATTCTAGCAGCCGTGTTTAGCACTAACTGTTAAAGTTTATTTATTAATTTATCAGGGTAACCGGAGAGAAGAGCATTACAATAATCTAATCTAGAAGTGACAAAATCATGGATTAGTTTTTCTGTATTAGTTTTTGATAAAAAGTTTCTGATTTTTGCAAAGTTCTGAAGAGGGAAAAAAGCAGTTTGAGATATGTTTTATATGTTCATCAAAGGAGAGATCAGGGTCGAGGGTAACGACGATGTTTCTCACAGTCTTTTGGGATATGACCATACAACCGTCGAGGTTCACTGCAAGGTCTGCCAACAAAACTCTTTGTTTCTTGGGTCCTAAAACAAGCATTTCTGTTTTTCTTGAGTTTAAAAGCAAGAAGTTCCCCATCATCCACTTCCTAATATCTGAAATGCATGCTTCCAAAGTAACTAATTTTGGGTCTTCTCCATGTTTCATCGAAATATACAACTGTGTGTCATCAGCATAACAGTGAAAATCAACATTGTAATTCTGGATCACCCAGAGGCAGCATATATAGTGAAAACAATAATGGGCCCAAAACCGAGCCTTGAGGAACACCAAGTGACAATTCCTGAACGGGGGCTTATCGCAAAATTTGAATCGTAATAATTTAAATGAATAAATTATTACATTTTATAAAGGTCCAGATTCAGAACTTAATGGTATATAAAACAATATTGTTTGATGAGGTTGTGGGAAAAACATGCTGCTTTAAAAGTTGATAATCTGCTCTACTTAGTTCTGAGAAAAAAGCCTTGAAAGATTCACACTTTCCAGAGAGCTGGTCTTTGTTCACACCCCTTCAGCGTAGTTCACACCCTCTTAGGCCTTAACCCCACCCAGCTATTTAAGTATTCAAATGTGAACACTCTGGCCTTGTGCTCAACTGGTCTGGTTGGTCTCTAATAAACACATACTATATCAAACCAAATAAAATTAAATTAAAAAGGTATAAACGTTAAAGTAGCTTAGCAGCAGGATTCAAAATAAATTGTAGCAGCAGTGTAAGTGGACAGGTGGACAGCCACTGAGCCAGTATACGGTTATAGATTAGGCATAATCACACACACCTGGATGAATGACTGGTCAATCAGGCAGATTATCAAACTAAGTGATGTGCTCAGTTTTGTGAAGACTATGCAAACAATAGCTAAGCATATTTGCTACCGTCTTTTTGCTACCGTTCACACTCAAGGCGTTCAATACTCCAAGAATCTATGCATCTTTCATTTTCGCTATCATAACGGCCATGGGTGTCCTTTTCTTGTAAATGTAATCCGTGGAGAGTTGTTTTATACAAGAGGAGCTAGCTTTTTCTTCCTACCATTGGCACTGCAATGAAATGCCTCAATTTTGCCTGAGCGTTTTGAACAGTATCACAGTCTGGGATTTCCTCATGTCGTCCGATTCATCTTCTGAGTCATGTCATCATTGTACTCCAGAAAGTAGTATCTCACTTCAGATTTGTTGATAACACTAGCAAAATTCAGGGCAGCGATTGATTCACAGCTGTAGCAATGTGATTGCAGTTGTCCATTTTCAAAAATCCCGGGATCACAATGATTTACTGACCAAGCAGTCACGTTGTTGACAAAAGCCAGTTACTTTATAGACCAATCAGAGCTCAGTATGTCAGCATGTCCAGCCCCTTCATTATCTCAGCCAATGGAAGGAAAAGACCTGTATTTTCTGCTGGTTAAACAAGGGTTTTAGCTTTAAATTTTATTCGTATCTACACTTCGCATACTAGTTTGTTATTAAGTCACATGAAAGTTCACATCTTAAAGAAGGCATTTCTGCAAAAAAGACAAAACGTCCCAGAACATGTTCTTCTTCTTAAAAACGTCTCTCCTGAAAAGTAGTGACATGCGACATTCGCCCCGTTCAGGAATTCTGTCACTTATTAAGCTTTCAGCACTGGTGTTCACTGGTGAAACCATATTGTTTGTTCTGGTTCATTATTAGGGTTTCAGCAGTTCACTGGTGAAAACCTATTGTGTTTGTTCCGGTTCATAATTAGGTGTGCTTGCCAAAGGCAAAGCACAACTATAGGTTTCTCCCATACTTCTTCTTATTAGGTGTGGTTGCCGAAGGCAAAGCACAACTATAGGTGTCTCCCATACTTCTTTTTATTATTATTATTCCTTCAGCTCTACAGCCTAAACGGTAAAAGCTATAAACACAAAACCAACTCCCAAACGTCCCAAATGCTCGAACTCGGGTTGCTTGAGCAGATCTTTTTGATAGCTATTATACTTTTTATACTATTTCAATATTTAAATGAGCCACCAATGTATTTCAATGGGAAAAAAGTGAAAAATTCTAGACGCATCTCCTCCTACATTTTTTAAGCTATCAAGTCCAAACCAATGCCAAGATGTTCAGTCTGGCCCAACTTGAGTTACTTGTATTCAGATTTTTGATACTATGTATACTTTTGTAATTATTAACATTCAAAGCTTGCATAAATTAACATGTGTTTCAATGAGAGCCAAAGTAATACAGAGGTTTCAATTCGAAATGTTCATGCTTTAGGGCCAATCAACCTTTGATCACAACTTTAAAGGTTTGAGGCTATCCTAAATAAGAATTCTATTACATGTTTATAAACAATTGACTGTATAATTGCTAATTTGCTTCGTTAGGATATAACTGAGAATGACTCTTGAAGCGTTCGTGCTACAGATATAAAACCAACTTTTATATCTGTAACAACATATGCTAATTAGCATAATTAGTGTTCATTAACTATTAGGCTGTATCTTTACCTATGCTAATTAGCGTGTTCAGCATTAATTTGTTATTAGGCTATATCTTTTGAACCGTTCGAGCTACAATAAAAAAACTGACTCTCATTCAAAAGTTTAGACTATCCCCAGTTCATATAATGAAACCTTTATTGATTTTACGAATGCTAATTAGCGTAATTACCATTAACTAACTATTAGGCTGTATCTTCTGAACCGTTCGAGCTACAGACATGAAACCAATTTTGTTACACCGGTTTAGGCTATCCACAGTTAATATAATGAAACCTTTATTGATTTTACGTATGCTAATTAGCGTAATTACTGTTAATTTACTATTAGGCTGTATCTTCTGAACCGTTCGAGCTACAGACACGAAACCAACATTGTTACACCAGTTTAGGCTATCCCTACTTCAAATTAGGAAAACTTCTTTGATTTTACGTATGCTAATTAGCATAATTAGTGTCAATTAACTACTAGGCTGTATCTTTTGAACCATTTGTGCTACAGACACGAAACCAACTTTGTTTTGCAAATTATGAAAATTATGAAATGGTAATTGATTTTACATATGGTAATTAGCGTAATTACCGTTAATTTACTTTTAGGCTGTATCTATTGAACCGTTTGAGCTACAGACACAAAACCAACTTTGTTTCACCAGTTTAGGCTATCCCTTTTTTAAATTAGGAAAATTTGTTTGATTTTATGCATGCTAATTTGTGTAATTAGTGTTTATTAACGTTTAGGCTATATATTTTTAACCGTTTGAGCTACAGACACGAATCCAACTTTGTTTCACACTTTTAAGCTATCCCCAATGGAAATTATGATACGGTTATCGATATTACATATGCTAATTACTGTAAATAGTGTTAATTAACTACTAGGCTGTATTATTTGAACTGTTCGAGCTAGACACGAAATCTGCGATTGGTAAAACTTTTATGGGCTTCAACTATGTAATGTATGCTAATTTATGCTAATTACTCTCACCAACAGTATCTCGTGAACCTTAAAAAATACAGACTCCAAACCTTTAGATAGGTAAACACTATTGCAAACCATAAATAATTTTTAAACAGCTAGAAAGCACACCACATTTTCTACAGGAAATGTATTTTTCTAGATATTATCAGGGTTTCAGCAGTTCACTGGTGAAAACCTATTGTGTTTATTCCAGTTCATTATTAGGGGTTTCAGCAGTTCACTGGTGAAAACATACTGTGTTTGTTCTGGTTCATTATTAGGGTTTCAGCAGTTCACTGCTAAAACCCTATTGTGTTTGTTCCAGTTCATTATTAGGGTTTCAGCAGTTCACTGATGAAACCCTATTGTGTTTGTTCTGGTTCATTATTATTATTATTATTAGGGTTTCAGCAGTTCACTGGTGAAACCCTATTGTGTTTGTTCTGGTTCATTATTATTAGGGTTTCAGCAGTTCACTGGTGAAACCCTATTGTGTTTATTCCGGTTCATTATTAGGGTTCCAGCAGTTTACTGGTGAAACCCTATTGTGTTTGTTCCGGTTCATTATTATTATTATTCCAGAAAAAAAGGGAGTTTTTTGCAAATTCCCATGAGATAAAATGGCTTAAAGGTCCCCAAATGTTTATGGTAGTAAAGGGCCAAGGGCCGCAACTTCTGGTGCAGTGGCATGCATGTTGGCCTCATGGTGGCACTATCACAAGCCTCCAAAGTCGCACTTTTTGCAAGCTCACCACGCCCACCCCTTGTGACCTACAGTCTTGAAAATTGGTAGATAGGTGTATCTCCTCATGATGAACATTGTTGCCTCTGGGACCCATAAAGTCCGCCATGATGGATATTCCGCCATTTTGGATTTTTTGAAAAACACAAAAATTTAACTCCTCTGGCACCAAATGTCCGATCTTCACGTACTTTGATATTTGGCATCTAGGGAGCATGGTCTTCAAAAGTTATATCAGCCAGACCATTATGTCAAAAAACATGGATGCTTTTGAGCAATGAACATGTGAGGGAGCATGGTTTTGAACATATATAGACACTTCTCCTACAAGGATAATGGTATAATAATTCTACTTGGTACGTATGTTAACAAGGATCATACGGAAAAAATGACTGCAAAGATTTTTTTATCAACCACACAGTGGCACTATTGAGGTTCCTCACATTTGCAAGCTCACCATGTTCACCATGTTTAAAATAAAATCTTGAAAAGAGGTATATAAGTCCATCTCCTCCAAAGGAACATATTTGCAATTGGGACCCATTAAGTCAAGCGTAATGATTTTTCAGCAATTCTGAATTTGTGAAAAATGCTTCAAATGCTACTTCTATAGCATCAAATGACAGATTTAAACCTTTTCACATTTTCACATCAGTACATTTTAAAATATCACTGAAGGCCCCTCAGTATGATTTCTTAATGCATATTATTTCAGTATGCACTGACAATTCCAGAATTGTATATTATGACAACAAAAATTGCCACCACAGCAGCCCATAAACACCATGTTGCTTATTAGATATGGAGCAGTATTCCGATTTCAACTGGTTAAAATTATATTTTGAAACTATTTAGGGCAGTAGTACTGTTAAAGAGTATACTGAATATTTATTGAGCAACCTTCTAAGATGTGTTATTTTCCTGAGGATCACTCCACTTGTCTTATCAATAAAACATATGCTAACCAGCAGACAATGGTTTGTGTGTTAATAATGCCTTTATTTACGTGACTATTCACTATTTCACTAAAAATGGTGAAAAATAATGAATACCGATTCTTGCATATTTAGTAAAGGACAAATAGGATCAGTGAAAAACATCTTTATGAAGGTTATGTTGAGCTTGGTTGGCTAATTACTGTCTACGTGTGCAGCCATTTTGTTTTCATTCCACAGAATTCTGGGACCAAATATCTGTGATTAAAGATGGTTGAACAAGACGATTCACCAATCTGATCGGAAATTCAAATCTTGATTACCTTCCTGTCTGAGTCACCTGTATCTGACTTTGTTTGATAAACAATCTTTAGCATACAAGTTGCAAATCGTGAAATACCACATGTGCGACAGACCAGACATCATGTAATATTAAGCTGATCAGTCTTTTTTCTTTACCGGAAGGCAAGTAAGGTAGGTAAAACACTCTATCTGTCATTTGCAACATCAATAAAAACGAAATATAATGCAATTGAACAAAATAGTAAGGTACACAATAATTGGGAACGGGGTTGTATTTTTTAACTACGTTGGAAATTTCAGAAATTATAATTAATGACACGTTAGTTAATATTTTATGTCGCTAATAATTACAAAACATTGACGACTTGATTAAGTTATTATTTGGTATACAAGAAGATATTTTTCGAAACTGCTGCTGACCAGAGGCCTTTTTTGCTGGCCTAGTGATATCAGAATCAGAAAATTATATTTTAATAATATTAATATATATTTTCATTAACGCTAGATGTATTTTACAAAGTTTGTTCCCATCAGTCTACTAACATAGTTTCATTGCTTTTCTCTCCTTCGGTTGTGCTGTTTCCAGTGCAGCTCAGATAATTCAGAGCTTTTATCCAATCAGATTTTCCACGTGCTGTCTCCGGGTGAACATCTATCCTGAGGCCTATAGAATTTCGACTGAATCCCATCTTCTGTTGAAGCAAATGGGGAGGAGGTTGTTGATTGTCATATTCTTCAACCAATCAGATTTAAGTTCACCATAATGAGCCTGTTCTTTGGCACGTAGCAGTCTTCTAGCTTGCCTACATGCACATTTTTCAGGTGGTGTGATTGGAGAGCCAGCTACCTAACTGAGATAAAACTAGTTAAGACGTAATGTAAGAACATCTAAGATTTCTTTTAACTTTCTTTAGTGAGGTTTAGATTTTTAGATGTAGTGCTTTCCGATAGATTTTTTATTTAGATTTGTACTGAGCCCTGTTGTCTTTTTAACACACAGTGGAGGAGAAGAAATGCATTTGGTGGCAGATTTACTGGCAAAGCCTTTTTCGAGAAAACATGGAAATTGTGAGGAAGGGTCAACCAAACCCCCAACTAGCAACCGTTCAGGGTAAGGATGTAGTAGATGGACTGCTTTCTGTTAGATTTGTTGTTTAGATTTGTACTGAGACCTGTTGTTTCTTAACGCACAATGGAGGAGAAGAAATGGATTTGATGGCGGATTTATGGGCAAAGTCTTTTTTGAGAAAAGCTGGAAATTGCGAGGAATCAACCCCCAACCTAGCAGCCCTGTCCCAGACAGGGAAAGGATTTGTGTGGCACTTTCAATCGATCGAGTACGAAAAGTACACCGGGCTTACAGCGTCGAAGGAACATCGTTTTTGTGAGTACGTTCTTGTTTCTTTGGTACCTATAATGTCATTGATTTGGGCTTTGCGATGTATATTTGTGTTGCTGCGACCTGTCATACTGTATAATGGTACTGTACATCCTTGATGGTTTCATTCACCATGTATTCATGTTTCTGTAATTACTAGTGTTGTAAGCCTCTTGTTAAATCGCTTTATTCCACTGTCACTGTGAATATGGGATGGTTACGTCGAATGACAATAGCTTAATAGTCCATAAGATTAGGCCGCCATACATGCTAGAATTATTTGCTTTGCGTCCATCGTGCTGAATTTACCAATTGGTAAGTATGATAAAGTGCCCCACTTTGGAAATCAAATGCCCGTCCAACACGTTTGTTTTGGTTACTGACCTGTATCTACTTGACAGGTAAACAGGTTAGGACTGTAACCAGCTAATAGTTCGTTTTGACCAGCAAGGTAGTAGATAAATGTAGCTGCCATGTACAAAAGTTGTCCAGGGGCTAATGACTGTCAAGAGGGGAGGATTTCTTTGTCATTTAAATTATGCTATATGGGCTTAGAAAATACACTGACATGCGGATATAGGGGTGTACTGATTTTGATTCTAGTTAGAAAACGTTTAGGTTCAATTTCAAACTGCAAAATTTAAGAGGAGTTTACGATACTGTGATTAAGGAACCGCACGTCATTGATTTTGGCCTGCTGTTACCACCTCCACGAAATCCATGCAAATGATCGTGTACGGTTCATGTAATGGAGTTGGCATTAAACGAATTGCACTAATAAAACTGTGCAAAACAACTATACCGCTCTATACTGGCAGGCCTATTATTTATTTAACTTCGGTAGCAACAGTAAGACTCTACATTAGAGATTAGTCAGCAACAATAAGACTTCTGATTTTCATATGTTGCCTTCAAAATAAAGGTCTGTGGTGTGTCTATAATTTGTGTTGTGTAGGCTACATTTTCAAAGAAAAAACTATGTGGGGGAAATTATAAATGAAACAAAATTACAATTTCAATAATACTTTACATAGGTTAAAGAATATTATAAGGTGGATCACACAGAAATGGTTAGAGCTTATGTAAGCTAATGTAGAGAACATGATCTAATATAAAAAATCCTATTTTGATGTTATTGTTTTTTATTTGCTTGTGCTCATTTGCTTTGGAGATTGATTGTGTAATACATCCAACCACACTAGACGTATTCACACTGCACCTTGGTAGATAGGGCTAAGAGCATCCTAAGCACATTCTATGCAGCTTATCATAGAATGTAAAATGGTATTGTGTGG
>JACXGI010017276.1:0-14547 GCA_016801175.1 Esox masquinongy
GGGGCAGTAGGTTACCTCTGCCATGCTAATGGAGGGGCTAGTAGGTTACCTCTGCCATGCTAATGTGTAATTAACCTGAGCTTTCTTAAAAATGCCGTGAAACAATTGATAATATGTTGTCTAGTTTATAACAGTGTGTAATTAGCACAGTAATAAGTGTAGTTGGAAAATGTAGCATTGATTTAGTTCGGAACTAGGGATATGCTGTATAATAAAGACATTGAATGTTAAAGAACAATCTGCAACGTGTAATGTTATTCTAATATGTAAGTACTGATTTTTAACTGAGCTTGAAGATCTTTTAATTGACATGTTAATTGGTAATACCAAAGTCTGACCATGTAATAATGTAAACCTGCTGTTATAGCATGGTGGCTTGCTCCTCGGCTACAAGTGGATTATCCTTTGATTCTTACACTACTGTACTTTTTTATATTTTATATATACTGTGTGTGTGTATATATATGTGTATATATATATATATATATATATATAATATTTCTATATAATCTATCTTATCTTAATCTTAATTACTTGACAAATACCAGTGGTTTCCAACCAGAGGTACTTTGCATCTCCAGTCCAGTAACTGAAAAATATTGGGAAACACTGACATATATTATATATATGTATATAGCTTAATTACTTTATATGTATTATATATATAATATATATTTTTTATTATTATTATCACTTTACATATGCTATATATGTATATATATATATATATATATATATATTCACGATATTCTGTCTCTAAACGGTGCACGTGGTATAATATGGAAACGTTTTTATGCTCCACAACTTTTATTTACTGTTTGTTTGATATTCTGTCTCTAAATGGGGCACATGTGGTTTAATATAGAAACTTTGAGAGGTGGGATAGAGATTTACAACTAAATAGCCATAAGCAATATTCTTCTTTCCAAGGGTTTCTAAGTGTTTTCTAAGGGTTTGTTGTTTTTGTGTTTGTGTGTGTGTGTGTGTGTGTGTGTGTGTGTGTGTGTGCCTTTAATAGAGGAACCATTGAAAAGTGCCTCTAGGTGGAGGTTCAGTAAATGTAAGAGGACTGGGTGGATTTAATTAATGTACAGAATGAGGGTTCAGAGAGCAAAGTGGAGCTACAATGATAATGCCTAAAAATGTAATGAAAGCACTAAATCAAACATCAACACCATCTACCCACAGTATATTGATGCACTAATCCACACATGTCTGACTCACAGAACTTACCCACAATCTGGGTGAATACGAGGCCCAGTGTGATTCCTTCCTATAAGGTATTAAAAAGACAGCCTGCTGCCTACGGCTTTATAAGGCATTCACACAGATAACCAATTCTGGTCTTTTGCTCAATAAATGTCAGAAGAGCTATTCTCAACAGATTTCTGCTAACAAATGGAAGAATAATGGAAATTGACCTGCCCGTGTAAACCAGACCTAAATTAGTTGGTTTGAGTTATAGATTACCTTTAAACAAACTCTAATGTGGAAGGCTGCAGTTGTAGTAGGTTGCAAAGAGCCCAGCCGGTCTGTTTAAAACGTCAGTGCTGTGTGTGGCTTCATGACCATCTGTCCTGTAATGGTGGTCATTCAGGCTGGATATTTCATTGATGTCTCTTCTAAAGTAGATAAACATAATGATACAGCTGGGTGTCTCTCTCACCTCCTCCCCAAAAAATATAAAACAAATCAGTGCCTGACATGCTCAGTCCAACTACCTGAACCTCAGTGGCACTCGTCCAGAATGCCACTGCCAGTCTGGTGAATATGTAAAGTGTCTGTTTCTTTCCCAGAGAAGAGGTTGTCTAATCGAAACAGTGCCCCTCTGTCTCAGTAGGTGTTCGCCATATATCTGATGTGGTGCGGCCAAAAAGAGTATGACATGTTGCCACTCATACTATATGGTTGATTGACGACAGTTAGGATTTGGCATCCCTTGATAAAACATTGTATAGCTAGAGTAGCTAATCAGTATTTAGCAGAGCCCAAATCTTGATAATGTTGGTGCCCTTCAGTTGGTAGCAAGCTAAAATCTGCTGTTTAGTAAACAACCAGTATTGGAGTAAGAGGGTTTATACTTGTTTTTTTAATACAAACTGTGACCACAGGCCAGAGAGGATAGATTTAACTAAAACCCAGCACAAATGTCAGTTAATGACATTTACCTGAGATATAGGTAAATGTCCTAAGATATATTCGCTACAGCATTTAACCAGGTAAAGTGTAGCTACATGTCATAGGATGTCAAAAACAACATATCTACAGTGCAACATACAGACTACAGTACACCATTGCTACAGTAAAGTCTACAGTACAACATACAGTCTACAGCACAACATTTCTACAGTAAAGTCTACAGCACAACATACAGTCTACCGTACAACATTTCTACAGTAAAGTCTACAGTACAACATACAGTCTACAGGACAACATGTCTACAGTAAAGTCTACAGTACAACATACAGTCTACAGTACAGTCTACAGTACAACATACAGTCTAAAGTACAACATACAACAGACAGTCTGTATTTACCCGCCACATACTCACAGACACAAACACACACACACACACACACAGACATTAGTAGTCTACCGCATTATTATATAATTTAGCGTAGCTATTGTGTGTTTTGTCATTGTATTCATGTAAATCTAATCAACTGATGAACATCATTCTTGACACAAGGATATTTTCTGACCATCAAATTCATTGCGTGGAGCTCTTTGCAGCCACGTGTGCAGTAGACTTCTCCTCGAGGGCGAGGATGTAGGAATAAGTCGTCCTCAGTGTGTAGGTACAGAATGGATGTCATACTGGCGATAAAATTGAAACGACTTATTCCTTTTTACCTCAGGACAATCATAGAAATGGTAAGTGCACAAAATCTTTATTCCTTTATTCCTTCTGCACTGAGTAATGGCTTTGTCATAAATTGATTAAGGTATTCAAATGGAGCGTAGAGAAGTTTAATTTAAGAGTGTTCAGCAACACTTGCTGGGTTGATGTGATCATTAATTTGTGTTATGAAGATGTTGGAACGCCAGATTATTCCATCAGTACAGTTGTGTGACACAGAGGTAACGTAATTCATCTTAATTTTAGGTCACAACAAGCAGAAATATGTTTAGTCCTGAATCTGTTAATCATTTCCGTGACAATTACAATGCTTCCCCAATCAAGTCCAATAGAAACTATGATGGTAGAACAAGTAATTGTTCAAAGTTTTTACAAATTCTAGAATGACTCAATAAATGGAACTTTCAGTTGTTTTGTAGAGCAAGACACTTTCTAACTAAAAGTATATGAAAAACCTGCCCTAAACCCAATGACTAGCATGATATTTTGATACTACAGGTAGAGTGGGGAGTGGAGAAACAATGTCAAGTTCATCTATTATATCTCTCTCTTTCTGCCAACATGTCCAAATATCCCAGAAGTCCATAACCCTAACCATGCAAACAAAATAGTTTTCCCCCTCATGAATAAACACACAGAGCTGATAGAGATAGAAACACGCTAATGGCCGACTGTAATTTACCCCTAATTCCTCTCGCTGGCCTGACACAGAGTAAAGAGAGGAAAGACAAAGCAGGCCATTATCAGGTGAGCTGTGATGGAACATTACTCAGATGGAGCTGCAGTAAGGCTCTGGAGGGCCCAGCCGGCTATAGCCATCTGC
The DNA here is from genome assembly GCA_016801175.1 of Esox masquinongy. Lineage (NCBI taxonomy): Eukaryota > Metazoa > Chordata > Actinopteri > Esociformes > Esocidae > Esox > Esox masquinongy. The sequence continues at coordinate 3,684 of JACXGI010017276.1, forward strand.
CACTGTGTCACTGCCAGAGGATGAATGGACGTGGGACCACCTTGTGCAGTGTGGGAAGACGGCTTTTTAAGAGATCACATATAGAGGGCCGGGCTTAAATGGAGGTTATTCAGACTTTAAGTGCAGATGCTGTGTGCTGGTCTCTTTGTGTTTTTAATCAACAGTGGCCAGGTGGGGTTAACAGGGGCGTGATTGTAGGTGTAAAGTGAAAAAATATGGAGAAAGCCATTGACCATGTGACACCATTCATTGTGAAGACTCAGTAGTGAATTTGAAGGAAAATAGGTCGGGTTAAGATGGCATCTCATAGAACCATCATGTACATTGTTCAGTTTGAGCAACGTAAGGGTGTGTCATTGTTGGCTTGTTCAGTGTATAAACACAGAATGTGTATAACAATGTCTTTAAGGAAAGACATCTGGTGTGATAGAAGCCATTGTTGGCCTTGTTCCTCTGTCTCGTCAGTTAGACAGGGCATGGTGTTCTCCCCTGGGTGAAGTCAAAGTTCCCTTGCCAAGTGAGAAACAAGTAAACAAGTTCTGTCTCCTCTTAGCTTGCTAAGCAACATGCTGCTTTGTCACTCTCAACGTAGAGATGGCGGTCGCTTTAGTTTAAATCAGAGGTGTTGTGCACCACTTAAATTGATACAGTTGCTACAAGTAAGCTCACTTGTCAAGTTCGAAGGAGGCATTTTTCGTGCAGAGAAAGTTTGTTCAATTTGTGACATGTGGGTTTCTTAATTCAAAAATGTTGAGTTTTGAGTTAGAGTATAACAATTGTAGCAAACTTTAAGCTCACTTCAAACTTTAAGCGTCCTTTAAAACTTTTAAGCTGGATAATAAATACGACATATTCACTCTCGTGGTAGTTTCAATGATGCTCCCTGAAAAACACAAGGCTAGAGAAGAGCCCTCACGTTTTTAATTATACATTTTTGATCTATCTGAAGCATAAGTAACTTTCAACTCGGAAAACTGCGGGGACATAAATGTTCTCTATTCTGAGAATATTACATTGTAAAAGATCTGTTTGCTGTGTGAGCTGTTATAGCTTTCAGGTCTATTCTGATCAGCAAATACTGTTTGGGAACTCCATGCCAACGTTCAGCTTTTGTCATTTGAAAAACCTCCCAATAGTTGCTACTTCCCATACAAAGCTGATTACAAATAGTTGGTTCCTCTAAACCGACAATCATCTCTCATTTAATGTAGGAGCACTCAAATACAATTATGCGGAAATTCACCTACAGTTTTACCAATCCTTGATTGTAATAATAATTTGTCTTTTTCCATACACTTGGTCCTAACACCTGGACTTTACAGCTGGTCCATACACCTGGTCCTTACACCTCGTTCTTGAATCTGGCCCTTACATCTGGCCCATATACCTGGCCCATAAACCTGGTCCACACACCTGGTTCTTTGTCTTTCTTGTGCCGTACAGTCCTTAAACCTGGTCCTTCCTGCTCAATATTTACATTTTATTATTGCCTGTAGAAATTAGCAGAATAAAATCTGACTTTTCAAAAGAGGATCGGGGGGTCCCTTGTAGCAATTTTGAAGCAGAATTACACAGGTGTTAAGCGTATTTACTAGTGCAGAAGATTCCTCAAATTCCTTTTAAGCCTCACAACAAAACAAAAGTAGATTCATGGCACTGTTTCAGGTTCTGTGTAATTCCTCAAGTAGCGACTTATTATCAGTTTAGGGAAGACCAAGAAAAGGACTGATTACATTTTTTTCTGTGTAATTTAACATAGTCAACTTTGATTATGGGGTATTCCAATCAGGAAAGCAAAATGTTTTTTTTAGTTCCTGTTAATCACACTAGGAGTTCTTAAAACAATAAACTATCCTCCCTTACTCTTATAGGTTTATGCTGCTCTGCCTTGTGAGAGACAGAAACCTCAAATAACTCAGATAGGAGTAGGCTGCTCTGCCCAAGCTGTGAGAACAATTGTTCTCCTATATTTAATAACTTTTTTGTTCTTTAAGTAGAAAATATGTATGCTTGTTTTGCCATTATCTCCTGAACATTTAATGTTTTGGAGAGGATGTGAGGGCATAAGAACAAAAAGGGCCTAATGGAAATGAACAGGTTGATGTGTTCGATTTCCTTGGTTGATTTCTGTCCTTTTGGTAGACAAGCCAATTCCAGGAGACCTACAGAATGTGAATGAATTCGGTTTAACCAACCTGGAATCTGAAAAGTTTGTTGGTGACTCAACAGATGAATCTGCTCAGTTGCTCAATTCGCTGACATTCTAAATTCAACACGTGTTTTTCCAGATCGGTTATGCCAAAATCATAGAGCGGTTTAGGCTCTCCAGGAACTGGGTTCCTTACCCCTTCATGGAACAGAATAGAGAATTAGAATACATCTGATTCATTACACATACTGGTTCTACATGTTGAGTGTAATGCTGTTTTTTTCACTCCAGGCACTAACAGTGAACATGTATCTTTGCTTGGGCGAGGGCTGAAACCCCGGGAGACTGACAAACATGATTTTGCACTTTAAGCGCTAGCACTTAGCCAGAGAACACACCGCTGACTGGACCAACCACTACCAGGAAATGTCAGACACTGAACATATCTGTCGTGCCAAACAAGATATTACAAAGCATGTACCCAGCTTTTCTGTAATGCACTCGAGCTGTCCCACTTTAGTATTTAGCGACAATACTAGCTTAGCTACACACATAACACTTTGTTGAGAGTGTCCAATGCCATAATAAACTATTAGGGACAGAGTATACCATCATCTTATTGTACATGTTCTGCACCAAACTTTTCTTGTCAAAATAATATGAAGGGGCCATAATGGATAATGGAAGACTGCTATTTTTTATACTATGAACAATACCAAAGCCTACAGTACCATAACATACAGTACCACAACATACAGTACCATAACCTACAGTACCACAACATAGAGTACCATTACCTACAGTACCATAACATACAGGACCACAGCATATAGTACCATAACATACAGTACCATAACCTACAGTACCATAACATACAGTACCACAGCATACAGTACCATAACCTACAGTACCATAACATACAGTACCACAGCATACAGTACCATAACCTACAGTACCATAACATACAGTACCATAACATACAGTACCACAGCATACAGTACCATAACATACAGTACCACAACATACAGTACCATAACCTACAATACCATAACATACAGTACCACAGCATACAGTACAATAACCTACAGTACCATAACATACAGTACCACAGCATACAGTACCATAACCTACAATACCATAACATACAGTACCACAGCATACAGTACAATAACCTACAGTACCATAACATACAGTACCACAGCATACAGTACCATAACCTACAGCTTTACTGTGGGTATGGTGTTATTTGGGTGATGTTTTTTGCAGTGTTGTTTTTGCGCCAAACATACCTTTTGGAATTATGGCCAAAAAGTTCAACCTTGGTTTTATCAGACCATAACACATTTTCCCACATGCTTTTGGGGGACTTCAGCCGGGCTTGGATGTTTTTCTTTGTAAGAAAAGGCTTCCGTCTTGCCAACCTAGCCCATAGCCCATTCATATGAAGAATACGGGAGATTGTTGTCACATGTAGCACACAGCCAGTACTTGCCAGAAATTCCTGCAGTTGCTTTACTGTTGCTGTAGGCCTCTTGGAAGCCTCCCTGGCCAGTTTTCTTCTCGTCTTTACATCAATTTTGGAGGGACGTCCAGTTCTTGGTAATGTCTCTGTTCTGCAATATTTTCTACACTTGATGATGACTGTCTTCACTGTGTTCCATGGTATATCTAATCCTTTGGAAATTATTTTGTACCCTTCTCGTGACTGATATCTTTCAACAATGAGATCCCTCTGATGCTTTGGAAGCTCTCTGCGGACCATGGCTTTTGCTCTGAGATGCAACTAAGAAAATGTCAGGAAAATCCTACTAGAACAGCTGAACTTTATTTGTGATTAATCAGAGTCACTTTAAATGATGGCAGGTGTGTAATGACTTCTATTTAACATGAGTTTGGATGTGATTGGTTAATTCTGAACACAGCCACATCCCCAATTATAATAGGGTGTGCACACTTATGCAACCAGGTTATTGTAAGGTTTTTATTTTTCATTTTTTCCCCCTCGAAAAATTCCTTTTGTTTTTCAATTGAATTTTTAACATTATAGGTCACATTAAAAGTGGAAAAGGTTCTGACATGATATATCATTGTCTCATTCTTTTACATCACAAAAACCTGGCATTTTAACAGGGGTGTGTAGACTTTTTATATCCACCGTATACCTTTAACCTATAGTATTATTGATATGTAGACTGGTTATAACTGCATGTGGTATTTTATTGTATTCCTTTGTGTTTTATAAACCTGATAATGCTGACTGTTGAGTCGTTTGATATCCTGTTCTTAAATATTCCCACCTAAATAAAGAAAAGTTATTAGAAATATGTCAGAAATATGCAATTGATTTGTAGATTCAGTTTTAAATAATGTTCGGCTATTCTATCGAACATACATGTCTGGAAACTGCATTGAGTTTAAGAGTGAACAGTCTGTGGATCCTCTTGATTATAAAACACTTATAGTGGCCATTACTCCATATCTCAGTTTCCCCCAGCCAACACTCATAATGTCCATTTAACTGGAAATGCCTCATATCATTTTCAGACATTTATTCCTGTTAGTTTCTTTGTTTAATACATGGATTTTGTGGTGGATAAGGACATTGGTCTTAGTCTTAGTTTAATACATGGATCTTGTGGTGGATAAGGACATCAGTCTCTTGGTTTTATACATGGATCTTGGGGTGGATAAGGACATCAGTTTCTTTGTTTAATACATGGATCTTGGGGTGGATAAGGACATCGGTCTCTTAGTTTTATACATGGATCTTGGGGTGGATAAGGACATCGGTCTCTTAGTTTTATACATGGATCTTGAGGTGGATAAGGATGTTGGTCTCAGTTTTATACATGGGCTAAAACAATAATAACTGATAAACAAAACTGAATTATTGAAATTTACTAAGTGAAGTTGTCTATATTTATTTGGCTATGTTTAATATGGGACATATAGCGGCCTACATTTATGGGCCAACAACATTTTGATTGAGGGAATATACTGGATTTAATGTTTTCTGTGGCTGTGAGAATATAAGCTTTGGACCATGTCGTGTTTAAACATTTCTTTTTTATGTGAAAGTTTTCTGTTTCTGTATTAATTTCCTGTCGTGATAAAAATCAACGTAAAACAAAGGACTGTTGTCTTGACCTGTGCTGCATGGTAGAGGAAATTGCTTCAAGACAATGTATTTTGTTTCTATGGAAACCTATTGTAAGAGCATTGTACATTCAAGTAACACCCATTGGCCAGTGGATGGTACACATGGTCTTAGTTGTAAAAATATGTTCTCTATGTTGAGTCAACATTGATTATTAACAGATATATATATATAAAAGGTAATAGATAATATACTATATAAAAGGTAATAGATAAATATATTATATATAAGGTAATAGATAATATTTTGGGTGAATGGAGGACATACCACACGAACAAAATATATCTGAAAAGCAAAATACATACATATGCAATGTATGTCCACAAGCACTAACAAATGTTTGCAATATTTTAAAATGTGTTTCATGCTCATTAAATGCTTTAAATCACTTCATTGTAATTATGTTCATATTTATTCTTAAATCTCAAAAAAATATATCTTTAATGTATTTTCTTTTCAGTGTTAGATAAAAGTAGTTTAAAACCTATTGTAATGTAAAGTATCTTAGAAACATAACTGACTTCTCTTTAGACATACACAGAGTGGTCACTCATTATTGCCCTTCATGTCAGGCTGCACAAGCCTCACTAATATTGAAGCACTGACAACCCCTTTAATTCGATTCAGCTTTATCATAAAGTTACAGATACTTGTACAAATCAGTAAAAATGTATAGTACATATTTAGTCACCAATGCTTATTTGGTTGAAATGTTTAGGGCTTGTGAAGTCATAACTTTTTCCAGGGGATTGTCACTTGTTTGGCCTTGACAAATGATGTGAGACATATTCATAGTAGCTGCAAAGTTAAATCAGTTTAGAAGGTCTTACGTTTAGCAATCTCGTCAAAACATATGACAACCTGCCGGCTTTGGTCTTAGTTAAGCTTCCAATTACAATGTAGCAGCACACATGCTTCAATTAAAGGTCAAGGGAGCTTGGGGAGATTGTACTTCTTAAAAGGGTTAAAGAGGTGTGTGTGCTGGATCATCAAATTATATTTTATCATAACATGAGATACGGTACATTTCATAATGACTCATAGTTATATTATCTCAAGGTAAACATCAACTCTCTTGGCAGGTTTTCAACTGGCTCCACACAGAGCTGGGATTTTTGGAGTCCAGCCACTGATGAGACAATGTAGTTTTCCAAAGACATACAGTAATGTGTCAGAGTTTAATGTGTTTTTTTTTTCAAAAGCCCTACTTGTGGTCTTCTAGAATTAAACTTGTTTTTGACAATGGAGAACATCACCACAGCTGAGTTTGGACAGTTTTTTCTACATAGGAAAGGCCAACGTGTCTTAAGTATTGGTTTGTATCCAAACTATGCTTTTTTCACTGGCTGGCCACGGGTGCCAAAAACATATTATTTAAAAGTTGTTTTGGTTACACTTCTACAAATCAACCAATATTGGGTTAAAAATATTGAATTTAGAAATTCACAACCACAATCAATAATGAATAGTTGAGAAAGCAGCAGTGTGATTCGATCCTTGTCCCTAGGCTTTAGTGTACAATGCATGTTTGTGATTAAATTATACATCAATAAAAGGCCTAGTATCATCAGTATCATTAGGGCTATACACTTTTTAAAAATAGTTTGCCCCACTTGCCCGAGAATGTGCTTGTTCAAACTTCATTGCACCATTGGGTTATAAGGACAAAAAAAGAGCTCTGACTGGCATCATGCAATAGGGTTGACCAGCTTATTGGGAAGGAGTGCCTTTCACATCTCAAGTTTCCCTAAAGTAGTCTATTGGGACCAGGGTCTCAAGGAAGAAACGTTTTACGAAGAAATCACAGTGTAAAACAGTGGTATGTGAACAACACACTGCATTATTTAGCCTGCCATTTCAGAAAACCATGAAAGTGTAAAGTTCTAGGAGTTCTCAGGGAAACATCTTGCATATTACCTAAATGGCACCCTATTCACAATTCAGTGTCAACTTTTTGACCTATGAAGTAGTTATATTTATGAAGAATAGCTCTGCTGGAGGGAATGACAACATGTTGTAGGAACCCGCAAAAGGCTTTTAAGACGTTACTAATTGATGAGAACAAACAGTTGAGACCAGGCTGATGGTCTTAGGGAATAAGAAGATGGAGATCATTAATTATTTCACAACATGTAATATCATTATACAGTGTATAATACTGTATAATACTAATGCTGTAGACTAGAGTTTTTGACTTGCTGTCATGAGAAAAGATGAACTAGTGGAACACAAAAAACCTTGCGGACATAACTAATATTCATCTCTTTATTTATTATTATTATTATAATTGTTTTTGTTAGCGTTGGTCATTATTATTCATCGCGGCGGAAAATTGAAGTGCAAATTCCTCTGTGTTTTCTCAATGTTGCCACATTACTGTAACCCAGAAATGCTGCCTGCAGCTTCCATTTTGTTGTATTTCTGCTTAAACTTTTCCTATTTATAAGTTTTATTTATTTACTTACTTATTTTTCCACTTGTTTTCCAGACTGGACTGTCACAATATCAGATTTTCACTACACGATTATCGTGGCCAAAAGAATTCACGGTAACAATATTATCATAGTATCTATAGAAAATTTGAATTAAAAAAATGCTATCAGTCAAATTCATCTTCAACTTTGTTTAATGTGTTTTTTTTCTCTTTGGCAAATGAATTAAACTCAGAATACAAGTGTATGGAGGTGGAGAGAGTCTGTACAAATAAAAAAATAAAAGCGTATAAAAAGAACAATTACAATTAATGGATAGTGAAAAGGCAACCAGATGAACTGATAAACAAAAGATCCACAAGGCCTAACACCGAGAGGAGTTTTTGGAAAAATACAAAACATTTTCACCTAGTGAGTAGGAAAAGGCAATAATTCAAACACTAGTGTATAGGTCCAGTGTATAGGTCCAGACTCGTAGTTTAAGCAAATGTATCGTTTGTCCATGAATAAGCTATGGAAAAACCATTTAACTTTTTTCCATGTGAATGGGCCACTAAAACCGTGCTCTCGAAGGTTCTAGTGGGTCTAATGAGTTGATTTCAACACCAGTGCATAGGTCCAGTCTCCTTGTTTACGGACATACATCGTTTGTCTAGATGACATGAATAAGGTATCAGAAGAATACGACTTCATTTTTGCCTAGTGAATATGATATTATCATATGTGTATTATTAACATTATATCAATATTTCATTTTTTAAATATCACGGTTATCGTCAAAACCGGTGTATCGCGACACCCCTAACTTGAGGTCTGGCTTGCATTTTTGATGTGAACAGCCAGTTGATCTTCTTTCATTAGAAAGTCCATTCTCCGTAGGGAATGTTGTTTGGAGGGGATTCGGAAGCTGCAGACTATTTTTTTGCCTTTAAAATGAGAAACGGATGTCAACTTGATAAACTACCTGTTTGCATTGGGCAGCCAATCATTAGCATCAACTAAGCAGTGATGCCTAGCTGAGCCTATTTTGCAGTTAAAGTATGTTCAAAGGGATCTCAAGTCTTCTGTGTGCCACAAATTGTCTGAAAACAAAGCCAGGGCACAGAGCTGATAATGGGGTTATGGAAACAAAGCCAGGGTACAGAGCTGACGCTGGGGTTTTGAAAACAAAGCCAGGGTACAGAGCTGACGCTGGGGTTATGGAAATAAAGCCAGGGCACAGAGCTGACGCTGGGGTTATGGAAACAAAGCCAGGGTACAGCGCTGAAGCTGGGGTTTTGAAAACAAAGCCAGGGTACAGAGCTGACACTGGGGTTATGGAAATAAAGCCAGGGCACAGAGCTGACGCTGGGGTTATGGAAACAAAGCCAGGGTACAGAGCTGAAGCTGGGGTTATGAAAACAATGCCAGGGCACAGAGCTGACGCTGGGGTTATGAAAACAAAGCCGGGGCACAGAGCTGACGCTGGGGTTTTAAAAACAAAGCCAGGGCACAGAGCTGAAGCTGGGGTTTTGCCATAGGATCAAGTTTTTTTTTGAGAATGTGATGCCAAAATGACATATTAGTAATGCAGTAAGTATTAGTCTTGGATTTGCATTTATTAATTATTTATAAATTAAATTAATCATTTATCGATGGTATGTCAGTGAATGTTGTTGTTTTAACTCAAACAGCACGACATTTTCACTTTTAATATAGAACTCCTATTTGGTACCTGAGTATCTCATATTTGCTACCTCTTTGCTACCTCTGTCACATTTTCACAGTGATGAATTCAACACTGTTCACAAGACAAAATGTTGAACAGGTGGCAATTGTCTTGTCTTTGTATAGTACATAATTATATAGCGATCAGTCCACCTCACAGGGCTGAGAGAACATCCTCTAATCACCCTGTAACTCTTACGAGGGGAAGGGAAGGTGGTTTGTGCGGGCATTTGTAGAGATAGCATTATTAATTTGATTAAATACAAATAAGAAACTCCAATCTCTTTCCACCTCTGTTTCCCCGGAGGAGAGAGCTGGCAGAAGTGATAAAAACTGAAGTGAGAAGTGTGGATGAAGCCTGAAGAGGTGTGTGGGTGTATGTGTGGGTGTGTGTGTGTGTGTGTGTGTGTGTGCCTTCAGGAAGGGTCTGTACTGGTCTAGCTAAATACAGGATGACTGCAGTTGTTCTATTAGTTTATCTCACAGTCCCCAGTTGAAACAGCTCCAGCTCTTTTCCTTGGCATTATGTAAATTAATGTTTGTGTCAGGGATGAAAGCAGAGATGGACAGTATTTCTGTGTTTGCAATGCCTACTCAAGTCGTTCCTTACTAAACTAACATATTGTGTTGTTTTAAGATGACCATACCATGAATCATGTTTAATTTCATTTAGAGTTTTAGGACATTTTGACCAAATGGAAGATTCTCTTGTGACAGGCGTTAATTTTGTTAAGACCCTGTAAAGGACGAGTTGTCTAAAATTAACTACATTTTTTGTAGTTTCAGACATTTCAGACATTTGTCTGTCACCTTTTATTCTGATGAAACACAGCATTCCAAATCCACTTCTGTTTTCCCTTTTTTTCTTTACTAGCCAGAGCCATAGTTGATTTTTTCTAGCCACGGCCATGGGTTTCCTTTACTAGGCATGGTGTCCCTTCAGATGTCGGGGCCTGTGTTCACAAAGCGTCTCAGGCCAGGAGTGTTGATCTGCCCATTCATTACAATAACCCTAGATCAGCACTTCTTTCCAGTGAGGTAAAAGACTTTCTTCAAATAACTCAAAATTCTCTTTAAAAAATAAAGTTAAAATTGGCCAAAACATCTGGTCTCAACAATTCTTTATTTTACGGTTAACTTTACAGAAATGTGATAATTTTTGCAGAACCTGATACTGTATGCTTTTAAATTAGAAAATAAATATAAATGGCATTGACACATTTATTGACACCCTAAAATAAATATTTGGTATCATAGACTTTGGCCAGAACAACTGCAATCATGCTCTTTCTATAGTTGTGGATTAGCGTCCTGCACCTCTGTACTGGCAGTTTGGCCCACTACTCTCACTGCTTCAGTTCTCTTTGACTTGAAGGGTTCCACCCAGCTGCTGTCGTCTGATCTCTCCCATCAAATTTA
>JACXGI010017277.1:0-14736 GCA_016801175.1 Esox masquinongy
GGGGGGGGGGGGGGGGGTGGGGGGGGGGCTGCCTGGTCTAAAATGTCCCACCTGAGACAGCAGCAGGGCAGCCCCCTCTCTTCCCCACTGTCCCACTGCCAAACACAGTCTCTCCGGCATTCCTTCCCCGTTACACAACTCCCTCTCTGTCATAGCCCGGGGTGCTGGCCTGAGATGGTGGGATTTAGACCCACTGAGATGTACACTTCAACTGGGGGGATGAATCAGATGCACACTTCAACTGGGGATGAATCAGATGCACACTTCATCAACTGGGGATGAATCAGATGCACACTTCAACTGGGGATGAATCAGATGCACACTTCAACTGGGGATGAATCAGATGCACACTTCAACTGGGGATGAATCAGATGCACACTTCATCAACTGGGGATGAATCAGATGCACACTTGGTCAAATGGAATAAATCGGAAGTACACTTCGTCCACTGGGGATTAATCCGATTTCTTTTTTAAAAATAAATTGCACCATGCATATGAATTGTGTATCGAATAAATAAGTGTGCGAAACTGCATAGGGCAAAAATAAACAGAACTCTGCAGTCACTAAAAAGATAAATCTGGCCACCATTAGCCGCTGCAGGCAGAAAGAAGATACAAAGAAATCCCTTTGTTTTCCACTCTCGTCCTAGCAGTTGGGGAGAAAAAGACGAAAGAGAAGTAGAACTAACCATTTCAGGCTGGCGAGGACTGTTGATCTCAACACTTCCCTGCTGTCCAAACCCTCTGCTCCTTCATGCTTCCCTCACTAAATGTCTGCCAGGCAGGAGAGCTACTAGCAGCCAAACCCATGCAGAGTCCAGAGAGGTGAATGATAAATCAAGACAACAGCCATGTCTGTCAGACCACTTTGTCTTCAAAGTGGAGAAGGGGTGGATGGAAGAGGACAGAGGGGATGAGGAGGAGGAGGGGAGGATGGAAGAGGACAGAGGGGATGAGGAGGAGGACAAGGGTAGGATGGTAGAGGACAGAGGGGATGAAGAGGAGGACAGAGGGGATGAGGAGGAGGACAGAGGGGATGGAGGAGGAGGACAAGGGTAGGATGGAAGAGGACCGACGGGATGAGGAGGAGGACCGAGGGGATGAGGAGGAGGACCGAGGGGATGAGGAGAAGGGGAGGATGGTAGAGGACCGAGGGGATGAGGAGGAGGACCGAGGGGATGAGGAGGAGGACCGAGGGGATGAGGAGGAGGGGAGGATGGAGGAGGACAGAGGGGAGACAAGAGAGAGACACATGAGAGACAGAGCGCAATAGTGAGAACAAGGCATAGACTGAGGAGACAGAGACCCAGAGAGTGAAAATGGGAGAGGACAAAGAAAGTGAGGAAAAAAAGAAAGATGAATAAAGAGGAAGGGAGACGTGAGGAAAATCTCCCCAGGGGAAAGCTACCACTGACTCCAATTACAGACCCTCCCCCTCTACTCCAATCAATTCAATTGGTGCTCTATTGGCACAAATGGATGGTTGCCACAGTTGCCAAAGCAAACATATTTAGGTAGCAATAGTGATTAAGTAAATATCATAATCATTAAGAGAGAAACTAGAGCATGGAGAGGAGGGAGGTCTACGGCAGCTCCCTGTGACACAGGACGTATGTTCAGGTTAAAACAGAGCGGTGGGCACAGCCTGACCTCCAACACAGGGTGGAGAACAGAGGTCTAAATGCTGTGGAGAGGCTTGCGAGGCGTTAGCTCAGGAGTTACAACAGAACCTGGCACCCTTCCGCTATCCTGCAATGCGGGTCTCATCCAGAACTAGCACACCACAATAAACTAGTCGGCTTAGGAGGCTGGGAGCACGGTATAAAATACTAAACAGGCTTGACTGTACTGTCCCAGCTGAAGGCCACGGGAGGGTTTAACACATGAGACTGGTGGAGGTGGTCATCAGTGGACTGTGGTTACCTGTAGTCGGCTCCCCAGCCCTTGACGAAGCTCATGCGGATGGTACACATCCGGGTCAGCTGGTAGACCGCCTCGAAGCCCTGGTTCACCGACTGGGCCAGCAGGGCAGCAAACTCCTGGTTGTTGAAGATCTTCAGGTTGCAGCCTAAATGCACCACAAGACAGCCGTAAGAGGTAACCTCCGCACAACCATTAAACAACACCAAATTAACAACTGCTGCGCAACTATTAGACGACCTTCACGCCAGTGTTACAGTCGGTCACGGAATGATGCGTGTTCTACGTGTGTGTTGTGAGCGTTGTGGCGTGAACTCCCCTTCTCCTGTTTCAGCATTGGGTCAACACCCGGGTAAAAACCGCCTGGCAACGAGCTGCAGACTGTGGCCGTTGAACGCAGCTCGGCTGACACCCCCTGACGAGGCACACCTGTCCCCTGCCAGGCCTCGTCAGTGGGAGGACAAAATGGCCCCAGAAGGTCGCGTTGTGTGTGTTAAAAAAGAATCGTGGTTCAAAAAGTATCGGTTGGTCGTTGTATGAACGCATCTGCGACTGTGCATGAGTCTACCCAACCAACCCCCTTCCCCTCGGTCCGCTGCTCTCCCACATCATCAGGCCTCACCTGGGGGGATCTTGCAGACCGTGGCGGGGTGCCAGCCGTAGCGCTGGTTGCAGTTGGGACTCTGAACGAAGATGGCGCTGTCGCTGAGGCACTCGGCGAACACCTCTCCTCCGATATAGTAGAGACGTACACCCCGGCCTTTGTAGAGACACACAGAGAAAAACACACAAAAAGTCAGACTTTAAACACATCCCGTTAACCAATCGTCTTCTCTTCACGCCTACGTCCAATTCGCAACGCCCTGTCGAATGAACTAACATCAGTTTGTTAAGTTTGGATTACTAGAACTACGTACAAATAAAAAAAAAAGCAAAAAAAAAAAAAGCACCACGCACCAGTGTTTCCTCTGGAAAATGTTCTTGCTGTGGGGGGAATGTTGTTGACTGGGGGGAGGCTTAATTCTACCTCTCAGCTTTCTTTCTATTCCCTCCTCGCCATCTAGTCTCTCTTCCTATTCCCTCCTCGCCATCTCTTCTCCACTTTCGTCCTCTCTCCTCTATTCCTCTTCCATTATCTCCATATCTTTTTCCTCTTCTTTCTTCCTCTACTCTTTGCCCTGTCTTCTCCTCTGTTCCACTTTCCTCTGGTCTACTTCCATGCCTTTGTCCTCTGTCCCATTCTGTCTCTTCCCTGCCTAGTAAAGTAATGCATACACTTCATATAAAAAACACAGAGCTTAATGTTTTAAAGATTATTAGAATCATCTTCCCCTAATTAATAAGGTTATTTAGGTTCAAGTAAATACAAAACTTTATTCAGATTGTCATCAAACTACACTGTAAAAAAAAATCCTGTAAAAATACAGTAAAAAGTCTGGCAGCACAGTCGCCAGTAAAAAGCCGTAAAATGACAGGATATTCTCATAAGAAAAAACAACAGAGATAAACTGTAAAAATACGGTCATTCATGACTGTGTTTTTACAGACTTTAATCGTTATTCGATCCAAAAATCCAATCTATTTAAGTGGTATTGACCGGAAAAAATGTGAATCGTTCTGTTAAAACACAGATGAAACTCATTAACAGATAACAAATAATCGCTAAAATAAAGACATTTGCCATGAATTTACGAAGGAAAATGTTTAATTAATGTTTATTTACTTTAAATTAATGTACTTAAACTGTCAAATAACAGAAAAATGTTGTAGGACAACACCAGGAAACTGTATTTTTTTAAATTTAGGACTGTATTGTTACAGACTTTAATTGCTATACTATCAAAAAATCCTATCTATTTAAGTGGTATTGAACGGCAAAAACAGTGAATTGTCCTGTTAAAACATGGATGAAACACCTTAGTAGATGGCAAATCACAGCTAAAATGAGGATGTTAGCCACTGATTTACAAAGGATGAAGATTAATTCATGTTTATTTACTGTACAATTATGTACTTAAAATCCGGTAAAAATATGGTAAAAAGTCTGGCAGCACAGTCGCCAGTTCAAAGCTGTAAAAGTACAGGAAAATATTGTAAGAACAAACACATTGTCATTCTCCTAAAAAATATAATTTCTGGTGATGAATGTCAAAGTTGTGGATTGTGCTGCAATGAAAAAAATATTGAGCAAACAGACTTCAAATTGCTTTTACAAGTTTATTTGCCATATTCAAGTCATGGTACAGGACAAACAAATCAAATGTCAACTTCAATAATGGTTCTCACACCATTAAAACACAAGCAGATTATTATTCACTAATGATCTAAAACATTGTTCTCAACAACAATGCCCAGAATTAGGAGCTGACAGAAAGTGTCACATGTAAATACTTTGCACCCATGCAAGAATCATTCTGTAGCAAACTTTCCGTCCACTTTAAAGTTTCCAAATTAAAGAGCCTCAGTGTCACCAACTGTAGGCCCATACTCCATGCTTCCCTTCAAATTTCTCACAGCCATAACAGCTTCAGAGAAAGTCAGGCTGCAGTCTCATTATTCACAATCATAGCCATTCAGGTTTGAATTTTAAAATAAAAGGCATTCAATTAAATGTTCCCCTACAGTGAAAGTTACGGAACATTCTCGTAATTAATAAACAAGCATGTATTCACACCCCATGTAAATACTTAGTGGAGGCACTTTGGTAAATTCTTAGGGCAACATCAATCGATTGTTTTTATAATAATTGCTCGTGCTTAGTAAATTTGGTCAGGAATCATTGTTGGACAGCAATATTTAATGTCTCAGATTATTTGAGCCTGAGTCATTCTGGTGAATCTTTTAATGTGTGTAATTGTCCAATGGAAATAAAAAAAAGGTATGTTGGGCTAGAGTTTTAAATGGGCTTTGCTCACTGCATATTTATTTTGATCCTAAGATACTCTCCATCCCCTGCCAATGAAGCGTAACAGAATAAGAATATCCAGTTTTCTTATATTTTAATATAAACTTATCCAAAGTTTGTATGAACTGCTACCACATAATGAAACTTAGCTTACTGACATGTTAAAGCTGCACTATATAGCTAGTTGGCAATCTATTCCCTTGTTGAAAGCAGAGTACTTTTGCAGAGCTACACTGGTCTCAAAAGATTTGGTTTTTGACCATTGCTCCTGCTTTCTCGAACAAATTACATATGTAAAAAAAGAATACATTTGCTTTTGTTTTGAATGGTTATATGACAAAGCAGAAGAGCTGTGCATTATGGTTCCGAGGCAGACGAGGTACAGTTTTTTATTTAATCTAAACTGCTTCACCTAGATTCTCCTCTAATTTATTTTCGTCAGTACACTGATGAGCCAAAACATTGACCACTCAGAGGTGAAGTGAATAACGAATAAGGGCACATGTCAAGGTCTGAGTAGATTAAATGGTAAGCAAACAGTCAGTTCTCTTAGTCAACGTGTTGGATGCAGAGAAATGGGCAGGAGTAAAGACCTGAGCGAATTGTTATGGCTAGACGACTGGGTCAGAGAATCTCTGAAACGACAAGGCTCGTGGGGTGCTCCCAGACAGCAGTGGTGAGTTCCGACAGTTGTCCAAGGAGGGACAAACCACAAACCAGCGAAAGGGGGTTGGTCACGAGGGCAATGAAGGCTATCCCGTCTGATCCAAATCAACAGAAGGTCTTCTGCGGCACAAGTCACAGAAAATTGCAATGATTGATTTTGGAGGAATGTGTCAACACACAGTGCATCGCACCCTGCTGCGTAGACGGAGTGCCCGTGCTGACCCTTGTCCACCGTTGAAAGCGCCTACAATGGGCATGCAAGCGTCAGAGCTGGACCTTGAAGCAGTGGAAGGTCGTCTGGTCCAATGAGTCCCGTTTTCTTTTACGTCACCTGGACGGCTGTGTATGTGTGCGCTGTTTACCCGGGGAAGTGATGGCACCAGGATGTACTGTGGGAAGAAGACAAGCTGGTAGAGGGGGTGCGATGCTCAGGGCAACGTTCTGTTGGGAAACCCTGGGTTTGGGCATTCATGTCAACTTTAATTTGACACATGCCATTTACCTAAACATCATTCTAGACCAGGTACACCGCTTCATGGCAATGGTATTCCCTGATGGCAGTGTCTCTTTCAGCAGGATAATGCGCCAATGCTACACTGCACACATTATTTGTGAATGGATTGAGGAACATGATTAAATGTTCAAGGTGCTGCCCTGGCCTCCAAATTCCCCAGATCTCAATCCGATAGAGCATCTGTGGGATGTGTTGGACCAACAAATCCAATCCACAGTGGCTCCACCTGGCAACTTACAGGACTGGAAGGATTTGCGTCTAATATATTGGTGCCAGATACCACAGGACACCTTCAGGGGTCTTGTATAGTCCATGCCTTGGTGGGTCAGAACTACCAACAGCATATTAGGCAGGTGGTCATGTTTTGGCTCAGCAGTGTATACTATAATTGAAATTTTAGCTGCAAATGTGTACCCATTCAAATAAACCTTAGTATACTACTAAAAAGGGATTGTTTTTCAGTGGGATAATTACACAATTTGTTTTTATGGCAAAGACACCAGGAGTGGCTATGCCTGACAAGTGCTTTGAACAAGTTTTAGTTCAGTGGTGTGACATCCCATCACTACATCTTTATCACAAGGTTGCTCATCTAGAATACACTTTCTCAATTCTCAGTCCAACAACTCACACATTCAAATTCTAAATTCAGTCAACAAGTTTAAATAAAGTACAAACAAGTCTTCATTTACACCTGGATATCCGATATAAACCACATTGTTTATGATAGGTCAAGGGTCCCCAACTCTGATCTTGGTAGAGCAACTTACTGTGCAGGTTCATTCCTGCTAGCAATAACTCATTCAGCTAATAATTTTCCTGAATTCTGATTTGTTGATTGTGCTATTGATGGACAGGAGCAAAGTCCTCCAGAGTTACTTGTTGGGACTAGAGTTTGAGAACACTGGCGTATGCAATAACTTACAAAATTGTACTTCAGTGTACAAGTGATATGGAAAATCCATAGATAGACCTTAAACCTTTATATGAGCATGATCTGAAGAGTAAAAACTCACTAAACTCATGCATGCATCTTTGCTCCACAAGCAAAATGAGATCCCATCATGACGAACATCTCTGGACAACCTGAGAAAGCACATTTATAACATTGTTAGCAATTTATCGCAATCTGACTAAAAGTACGCATTACAAGTAAAAATGTAAACATACATAGGTTTTAGATATAATCAGCTGAAAAGTGGATGACATCCACACTAATCTACACATTTTTTAAAACTAGTGGTCCTGTGTTCAGTAGCAGAACTAATAGAGCATGACTCTTGCAAAACTAGAGTTGTGCCCAGGGTTCCCTTCCCATGGGGTAACAGTACAATTTTCCTTTATATATACTCACTACTGTAAATCAGTCATGATCAGAATATCTGCTCAGTGACTAAACTGTTAAAAATAGGTTATCAGGTTATTTTAAATGTGAAAAAAATGTGGAGAAGTATATGATTAAGCTTTTTTAATTTGGCCATAACGTCCACTTACCCAAATGTTTAGTCGATCAAACCCTGGAAACGCAGTTATACCAGCATCCTATAGAAAGCCTCCAAAGCAGCAGAGAGCAGCATACACACTGTTAACAATGAAGATTGTTGACAGTGAGGAGGCTGGGGCCCATAAGAGCATACTTAGATGTTGTAGCCTCTGTAGGTATATCTGTCAGGAAAGCACAGACAAGATGTGAATCGCAGTATGCTCATTGCATGTCATCTTTAGCAATCAATGAACTCACTTTTGGCTTTAAGCCTCGATGTCACAATTTTCTGTTGCAGATGATATTGCAATCTAAACAAGCGATTTTGTTGACCACTAACATGAAGCAATGTCATAAATCATGTTATGTTTCAATAAATAATTTGTTAATTCAAACATTTGGTCATGTTAACAACCTCAATACATACAAAACGTTATCTGCATATTTGGAAACCATATTACCAAACTAACTACCTAGCTAGCTAACAAAGCTAGCGCTACAAGCTTACACTACTAGTTAGTTAGCTAGCTAGTGCAGTTAACGTAATGTTGTTGTACCATTTCAGTTGGAAAAAAAAGTAAATATGAAATGCTCAGTCATCAGATCTAGAGTAAAGTGTAGCCTTACCTTGGTCGGATTTTTAAAATATTCCATTCCATTTTAAAGGGTTTTTAAGAGTCCATTAAACAAAGCGTTGCTGTACTGTAACGTTACAGTGTAGTTTTGAAAATGCCGCGCTTTTCTGTGTACCAGACTTCCGAAATGAGGGGGCAGGACTTAAACGTTCAGCGGTAGCCAACTTCGGCACATACAGGTACTTTAGGAAAATTCACGTTCAGGACCCTTTTGGGAGAAAAACAAACGCTAGCAGCCATAGGGTCCTTGTAAGGCTTATCAATTTATCAATCTCATTAATACCTGTAAAAAGAAAATCTTAATAATGGGTTGAAAATTCAAATTTTGAAATATGTTTCTGTCAAAACAGCTTACACCTCATGGAAATCAAAAATCCAGTATCTCATAATATTAGAATAGAAAATGTATAATACAGAAAGTCGACAACAGCTCCCTGTGTATTCACACATATTAAAACTGAAAAACATTTAATCATGAGAATATCCTGATACACATTTAAAATGACTATTTCATTCAAACTTCTCACTCAAGTTAGTCCTACTCAGTCCTGTTACCCTTCATTTGAGTAATAGGACTGGAACTAATTGGACTGACTTTTTAGCATAGCATTAGAAAATACATGAAACAGTGCCACATGACATCAATGCTAATAGCATGAGAACACCAAAAAGTTTTTAAAAAATAAGATAATTAAAAATTAAGATAATTAAGATAACAGGACTGTGTATTGAGATTGAAATTCTATTTCTGAACTTTATTTTAGCTATAATGATCTGTATTTAGAATGTAATTTGTATATACAAGTAATGCAAATATCCAGAAAATGGTAAATGTAATTGGTTTTTAGAATGTAAAATACTGTATTTCTACTGCTTATTGTTGTGAAAAAAAGGATGCATGTCTGTAAAAAAACACTAATATTATTGTTTTTGAATTTACTGACATTTCCTGTTATTCTACATGACGAATGTTAAAAATAAATTTATCCCTGTAATTTCATAGTATTCTACCATTATTCGTAAATACAGAAAAAAACATGTAAAATGTACCCGTTAAGTACCATAAAAAAAACATTTTTTACAGTGTAGCTAAAGTTATCTGACCCTGCTCCCTCTCTCTTTTGCTGCAACAAATTTAAATATTTCAACAAACTCAACTTAAAAAAACTCACACCGAAAAAGTATCCATTTACGTCGCACTTAACATTGGATGAACAACTAGCTAGCATGGCAAAATAGTACTGTTAACTAGCAAAATTGGATTTGCGTAACGTCTTTGTTTCCCAATATAACTGGGGTTACAATTTTGACAGCAATATTGATAGCTATACTTAAACGAGGTTAGAATAATTTGTGTTTTAACTGAATAGTTAGCTAATTAACGAAGTCAAACAAACGACTGCTACCTTCAATGTGCGTTCCTCTGGGGATCTCTCTATCTCCATACACTCTGAAATAATTTGTTTCGCACACCAGGAATATGAGCCGTTTTACGTACGATGCTCACTTGGAGAACAAGGTGTTTCGCATGTGGTAAGGACATCTGTGCTTTGCGTACAGCTCGTCTGCACAGAGCGTATTGGTGGCTCCAAATAACACGACAATGTGATCTGTGTTTCTCAAATCACATGCAGAAAATAGCACAGTGAGCTAAACACCCTTAAGTAAGATGTTGTACCCTGACAAATTAGCTGTCAAAACAAAACGTTTTGATTAGTGATTTTCTTCTGGACGTGGCAGAAAAGATTTTGCCATGGCGGGGCGCCACACTAAAATGAACGCAACGGAATTGCGCACGCGCACGCGCACGCGCACGCGCACGCGCACACGCACACGCACACGCGCACACGCGCACACGCACACACGCACACACGCACACACGCACACACGCACACACGCACACACGCACACACGCACACACGCACACACGCACACACACACACACACACACACACACACACACACACACACACACACACACACACGGGTCGGTACCGATGTGCCTGCGTGTCAACTCCACGGCTGCGTTGCGGTTGACGTTGGACAGCAGGCCCAGGCAGAAGCGCTCCGAGTTGGAGGGGTCGGTGAAGCCGTCCACGGTGAGGGACGGCTGGGAGGCGTGGAAGGTCTCGCCCACCCGCTGGTTCAGCTCATAGTAGGAGATGGAGCACCAGAAGGCCGGCTCACAGTACATCACTGGCTGCAGGTCTGAGGGAGGGACGGGGGGTAAAACAGTGGTTGTACTCTGGTGCTTCGGCTGCCTTGGATGGCTTTCATTTTAAGAAAGTATCAGTAAACTACAGACTTGAAGAGGATGTGGAAGGAAGACCGTGAAAGAGATAAAGGGAAGTGGGGGGGGGCAAACTGAAGATGAAAGAAGAGCTAACAATGGCCAGCAAATCTAGAGATAACAGCAGAGCCAGGAAGGAAACAGAAGGAAGGATATGAGAGAGAGAGAGTGGGAGTAGAGGGAAGAACAAGAGAGATGGAGGAAAACTCAAGGAGAAAGGGGGCCCACGTCACAAAACACCATGCAGCAGTTCCCAGAAATACAAAACAGAAGTGTGGAAACATCGTCCATCACTGAAAGACAGTGGAGACCAAATGGCAAAATTACAGGGTTCCAGGAACTAAGACATTTGGCAAACGCTTTGCACGGTTCTCGTAACAGTTATTTCTATCTTGACCAACTTCTAACTACCTTTGAAGTACAGTGAACTGGCTTGGGGCCATAAAATCTCAATCATTTGTTTTTTTTCTTCAGTAACTTGGCCCAGGACCCCCCCCCCGCGGTGATTTTCCACACTGATATAATAACCCAGAGGACATTATTATTGATGTTAGTGCGGTCCGGCTGTGAGCTGGCCCACTCCGGGCTCAGATGCGACAGAAACAAAGGCCTCTTTCATGAGGAGACCAGGCTTCCTCGCTTACAACACAAAGCAATGGATTGGCTTCCCCGGGGAGGGTTGTGGTGCAAAGCTTGTCCGCTGTTTATGGAAGGGAGGGAGCCACAGTACAACCGCAAAAACACTACTGAATCTCATTGTAACACACATACTGTCCTGAAAGCCACCAAACACCCGCCGACACACATTACCAGAAGCAACGCAGATGACACATCGCCATGGCCTGACTCTTTCAGTACACAGGCACACTCACCTAAATTGCCGTGCGTCGGAGAGACAGGGTTTGGCGACAGGCTGGGCGAGCTCGTGTCCATGCCTTGGCTCATCTGGTGATCGCTGGTCTCTCCATCTTCACTGAGATAGCCCGGCGGTGGAGTCTCTGAAACACACACATTTCAAATACTTCATTTGAGGCCACAAATCCAATGTCCAATTCCAGAAGCACATGTTAAACGGAGACACGCACGCACACAAACACACTTATGCACACAAACACACACTCAGTTAATCACAGTAAATATAGAAGGAACGCAGTAAACAATGATTATGGTATCCAGGTAGGATCCTGTAAATGATATGCACCCAAGGTCCTCACACTGCCACACACCTGCATATTAACAACCCCCTGCTAACCATCTCTACAGCCCTGCAGGCAGGCCTTCGGACAATGCTTATAGCAGGATGTGGGAAGCATAGCTTGAAAGTATTTTCTGTGTAAGTCATTCTCCTGAGAGCCACAACGACACGTCCCAGGTCCTGGGGTGGACGGGCTCATTCTGTCGGCTGATCTAGCTCTCGCCTCTCCTGGTGACTGTCTGAAGGGGAGGCGGGGGCTGTTGAAGGTTAAAGGAGAGGCCTATAGAACGTAAGAGGAGGAGCCTATAGAACGTAAGAGGGGCCTATAGAAGGTTACAGGGGCCTATAGAACGTAAGAGGAGGGGCCTATAGAACGTAAGAGGAGGGGCCTATAGAAAGTAAGATGAGGAGAGGGGCCTGGAGGGCACTTGATGCCACACAAACTCTCTCAGTGAGCATACAGGAGGCGAACTGAAGCAAAAGTGACTGCCTAAATCCACTGGCCAACCAGACTGTGCGAGTGAGCAGAAGAGACAAAATCAGAGACACCGAGTTGTGTGAAAAAGGTCATGCATTACTACCTCTTGGCTCATCATGCCCCAGGCTCCGCAACTTCACCTGGTTTGAAAACAGTCTTATGACTACTTACTGGCTGCATATACTAGGGGTGTGCAGAGTACTCTGACAGAGTGTCATTATAGATATGAGCAATATGCTGGATACGGACAAAATCCGATTATTTCATATCTGTGATCAGATATTTACTGAAAACTAGACAGACGGACATAATTTTCACGTCACTCAAACAGCGCAGCATGCTATGCACTCCACTGGACGATTCTGCTGTCAGTAAAGATAAGCGTTGGGAGTGTTCATGGAGTCTGCTGCTACGATTGGAAACTCGGCCAAACACCCCCCCCCCCACATTATGGTGTCTTTGTCCACTTAATGATGTTTAGTGGGCGGTTCCATCGCTGAAGAAACATCTATAGTTTAGTCGTGATGTGAGCAAATTAAACTAATGCTTTAATTGTGTTAATTATTCTTTATCATAATTCAAATGTTTTCCAAATAAAATAGACTATTACAAGATTACACAGCAAAGGTAAAAGTAAATGGTGATTCTATAAATGCTGTGGCATAGGAGAAATATGTACCTGTCAAAAGATAAACAGCTAGCCTACTGTGGGTGAGCAATGATCATTGGCCATTTGAGCCATGCTGACTGAGCACCGGACAATCACACGGCCTGTTGAAGGTTAAAGGAGGGGCCTATAGAAGGTTAAAGGAGGGGCCTATAGAAGGTTAAAGGAGGGGCCTATAGAAGGTTAAAGGAGGGGCCTATAGAAGGTTAAAGGAGGGGCCTATAGAAGGTTAAAGGAGGGGCCTATAGAAGGTTAAAGGAGGGGCCTATAGAAGGTTAAAGGAGGGGCCTATAGAAAGAAGGTTAGAGGGGCCTATAGAAAGTAAGAGGAGGTTTACCTACTAGCTAGCTTTCTCCCAACGCTAGCTGGTACGTAAACAAGTTACAGGACTGATATCTCACCTGGTATGTAGTTGCTCTGTGGCTCGATGCCAGCAGGGAAGTTGGTGTTCTCTGGGATGGAGTGACTATAGTCATCCAGAGGGGGGAACTCACTGGGAATCTCTGTGTGTCGAGGAACCAGCACTGGAGGGAGCACTGCAGGGGCACACACAGACATTAATCAGACCAGGAAACACAGATCTTCTCATTGTTATATACCCCTGGTATAGGGAAAGGCTTAAATACCCCTGCTATAGGGAAATGCTTAAATACACCTGGTATAGGGAAAGGCTTAAATACCCCTGCTATAGGGAAATGCTTAAATACACCTGGTATAGGGAAAGGGTTAAATACCCCTGCTATAGGGAAATGCTTAAATACACCTGGTATAGGGAAAGGGTTAAATACCCCTCTTCTAACCTCTAACTTGTGAAAACATAAAACGAAGCTTCCCAAGTCAGTCAAACTTGCGATCATGCAGGTAAAATAAAAATAAAATGACGGCGAGTCTCCTTACCTGGAGTCTCCACCCTCTGGTAGTGGTAGGGGTTCACGCAGACCTCGTCCTTCTTGGTGTGGAAGGCGTATTCGCAGAGCTCCATGGCCCGCAGCTCGTGGTGGGACTGCAGGTCGGGCCAGCGCCACAGGCGGCAGTAGATGACGTGTGGGAGGCCTTTCCTGTGGGATACCTGCAGCCGCCCGTCCAGGGACCTGGTGGAGGAAGGGGTTTGGGTAGTTGTCATCAGTTGTCGTGGGTAACGCTCTGACGCGTGACTAGCGTGACAATGTCTCGAAACACCCTGACAGGTAAACCCAAAAAGACCAGCGCACAAATGCACAACAGCGTCAGAGCAAGGGCTTCTAGGGCTGTAATGGCATTCATTTACAGATCGCACGTGAACCCCAATAAACATTTTTATAACATTTCTCAAAATCCATCATTATCTATGGTGTCTTCAATGCCTATTGAAAGAACCTGAGGTGAAAAAAAGCCAGGCTTTAGTGTTTAAACTTGGTTTGGCCTTTGGAATTCAGACATCTCTAAGGCATAAAGTTGGACAATGGTCGCTGATATCTAGTGGAAATGCGCCGCTTGACATGTATACCCTTCAATATATAATGAATCAGTGTAGACTTTATAGGCACATTTAAATTTGGCTCCATTGGCTTGATGATTAGCTGGTTTAAGTCCAAGTAAAACGGTAAAAACACTTAAAAAGTTTTTATTTAAACCGAAAAGTTTACAAGTTTATCAAGAGAGAAATGTTTATGTTCCTGTGCACTAACTCCTGATCCTCTGAAGCACTTCACCTAACTAACTCCTGATCCTCTGAAACCCTTTACCTAGCTAACTCCTGAACCTCTGAAACCCTTCACCTAGCTAACTCCTGATCCTCTGAAGCCCTTCACCTAGCTAACTCCTGATCCTCTGAAACCCTTCACCTAGCTAACTCCTGATCCTCTGAAACCCTTCACCTAGCTAACTCCTGATCCTCTGAAACCCTTCACCTAGCTAACTCCTGATCCTCTGAAACCCTTCACCTAGCTAACTCCTGATCCTCTGAAACCCTTCACCTAGCTAACTCCTGATCCTCTGAAAC
>JACXGI010017278.1:0-14736 GCA_016801175.1 Esox masquinongy
CTCAGTGTATTCTCAGAGCTGTTGTACCGGGACAGTGCGTTTGTATTCTCAGTGTATTCTCAGAGCTGTTGTATCGGGACAGTGCGTTTGTATTCTCAGTGTATTCTCAGAGCTGTTGTACCGGGACAGTGCGTTTGTATTCTCAGTGTATTCTCAGAGCTGTTGTACCGGGACGGTGCGTTTGTATTCTCAGTGTATTCTCAGAGCTGTTGTACCGGGACAGTGCGTTTGTATTCTCAGTGTATTCTCAGAGCTGTTGTACCGGGACGGTGCGTTTGCATTCTCAGCGTATTCTCAGAGTGATTGTACCGGGACGGTGCGTTTGCACGGTCAAGTCTGCCATTTATTTCACGTTATATGGTCTTACTATATTGTTCGTTATATGGCCTTACTATATTGTTAGTTATTTGGCATTACAATATTATAGTTAAATTGTATTATTATATTATGGTTATATGGCATTATAATAATATAGTTAAATGGAATTATATTATGGCTATATGCTATTATTAAACTATGGTTATAAGGCATTAATATATTATAGCTAAATGGTATTATTATATTATTGTTATATGGTATTATTACAATATTTTATTGTTATGTGGTATTATTATAATGGTTATATGGTATTATTATATTATGGTTAAATGGTATTAAATCATGGTTATATGGTATTATTATATTATTTTTATATGGTATAGCTGTTCAGCCCACTGCATTCTGCCCATATGTTTGCTCCTTCCTTTGTGGTTATGCGATTTACAGATCCCCTGGAATCAGTCATCTATTTAAGATGACAAGAGGGATAAAGTAGCAAGACATTTTACAAGCTGCCCCAGACATCGGATATTCCTGAGTTTTTGAGTTTAGGTGCTGGGGTTTCAATAACCTTGAACTCAAAGGTTATAGAGCTTAAGACTCTATCACTGTACCAACTGATCACAAGAGTAGCTGATCACAATATTTTAGGTGTTTACTAGTCAGGTTTAATCGTTTAACATTTTTTAGAAAACACATACTTTATAGCTAGGATTTTCAGCTGGAAGCCTGAAGGCTAAATTAATTTAGTTAATTAAT
Organism: Esox masquinongy; assembly: GCA_016801175.1. Classification (NCBI taxonomy): domain Eukaryota; kingdom Metazoa; phylum Chordata; class Actinopteri; order Esociformes; family Esocidae; genus Esox; species Esox masquinongy. The sequence continues at coordinate 1,078 of JACXGI010017278.1, forward strand.
TTATTTGTTTATTTCATTAATTAAATTGGGAATTATTAAACAATATACCAATAAATAAAAAACAAGATGTGTAAATGTGTACAAACATAATTAAGGTTTAAAATTATTTTATTTGATGATTTAGTTCCAGTGAAATACAATATTTGTTTGGATGTCTTGCGTCAATTTGAACAGGATAAATGCTTCAAAATTACATTCCGGCCCAAAACACCATTTCATCAAGAAGAAAACGGCCTGCGGCCAAATCCCTGCCAATCCGTGCTCTGAAGTTTGGACACAGAAACTACAAAGGACTACGTTCCATACAAAAACTAGTTTTACATTTTAGAAGGACTTAATTTTACTGTACATACAGCTCTGGAAAAAATTAAGAGACCACTGCACCTTTTTCTTTCCTTTCCAAAAAAGTTGAAAAGGAAGGTTTTGAGTGAGGAACAGAAGGGTTAAAATTAAGAGACCACTGCAAATTGAACACTTCTGTTCCTCACTCAAAACCTTCCTTTTCGACTGTCTTGGAAAGGATAGAAAAATGTGCAGTGGTCTCTTAATTTTTTCCGGAGATGTAAACCAACCAAGAGGCTTTGTACAGTATACATTTCCGATGTAGATGCGTAGATTATTAAGACAAAGAAAAAACACCAAGTAATCAAGACCACTCTGAGTCATTTGTTTAGGAAAAAAACATGAGGTGTCTGTCAAAAGCTTAAGTTAAGATGAAGCATCACAGCTGTTGGTGCACGGCCCATAGAAGGACTTCACTAGATCCAGTGTTGTTATGATTTATGAGGCTTTAAGCTAGCAAAAAAAACTTGACAGCAAACCAGATATTTGACATTTTCTAGCCTTGGATAGGGCCAAGATGGTATCTATTGTGCTGAATTCAAGTCAAGATGTTTCTAACCAAACATGCTAGCTAATATTGTTCATCAATGTCATTCGCGAATGTACTAAAACATACCATACATTAAATGTAGCTCTGAGTTCGAGGCCCAGGCTCCGCAATTAGCATAATTAGTTTTGGCTATCGGCCGTAGTTCTTGGTTTTGAGCAAAGTGGCGGTTATTTCTTTAGATCCCAATCCCAGATCACAATTTGACTGACAGAGTAGTCTTGATTAATAATAATTCAAGCCAAGATTCCATTCCTTGTATTTTGTCCAAACATTTTCCCAATCTTCTGAAGACATTCTAGTGTGTGACGTTACGATGGAGAACAAAAAACAAACGTATTCACTTTCACGTTTGACAAAAAGGGGGATTTCCTGGCAGTTTACCAGATGAAATTGATTATCATGGAAGGAGAGGAGAAGGTAAACATAGGTGTCCTGTCATCGAGGGGATCTGTCTGTGGTGAGATTGATGTCCTGCGGATCTCTATATCGACAAAGTTGTCTTGCTGCCAGCCAGAGACATCACGCCAACTAACGGATCATGAATGGCAAAGCCTACCTGGTTCAGGCGACAACACAACTAGAGGCATACAATTAACACGTACACAGACATGCTAGCACTCACAAAGTCTGCACACAGCTACAACAAAATGGACAATGGAGAATGGGAAACAAACGAGCTCTGTTTTCCTATTTGTTCAGATCAAGTTTCTTGCAGGCTCTTTGTCAGGCAGAGGGAAAGGCAATGGAGGGATCAAAGCTAAATTAAAATGATAACGATGCCATCCACTCCGGGGTTAAGTGTATCATGCCCCCACCTTCCCCTCGGTAAGCCCTCGCTGTATTTTTTAACGCCATTAGCAAAGTGCAGGCTAATAGGGTTAGCGAACTAGCACAGTCCAGTGGTGAGGGATTGGGTGACGCTAACAGCCCAGGAGCTCCCGGTCCTCTCAGCTTGCAGGGCAGCCTCTATGGGTTCAATGTTGACACTCACGTCATTAGTCAAATGTTTTATAACCACCACTCAAAAGGGACGGAAGGTCCGTTTTCTCAGGAACCACTTTTTCCTGAGCCTCATTTCAGACAAAGCACCAATGTCATAATTGATAATATCTACAATTTCATTTGACAACATTCTTTTACATGCCCCTATAACATGCATTCACAAATAAAAGTAATCTAACATATAAGGGAATATTTACTCTCAAACATATACCAGGGAGACACTGAAAACCAAACAGTGGTCCAAAATATGGTATACACCACTAGCTGACTTCAACAAAATAACCAACACCTAGTCTGAATGATACATTCCTCCAGCAGACTACATTGCACCACCACAACCAGAATCTTATGAAAATGTAAAAAAAATCTAGGTTTTGTTGACTTCCTGTGAGGGAGAACAATTATACATGATGGATGTTGTCATGATGGACAAAGATGGATGTTGTCTAAAAAGGCACTCTGAACCTCCAAACGTGGCGATTAAAGCTCTGGGTCACGTTTCTTACCCCTTTTTTTACTCACATACAAGCGACAGAGAACAAACAGGTAGTTTTACAATGATTTACGGTTCAATTTCCAGTCGACACCTCCAAGGTATTGATTAAATATATATTTCCTCTAAGTGGGGATGTGTCTGTGTCATTTGTCAATTTGCCATGTGGGTTAAAAAAATTTCGTTCTACTTTTCACTATGACTATAGCATTTTGATGAATTGCCATTCATACCCTATCAATACATGATTGATGGTAAATAGGTTGATGCCTAGTTATTTTGCTCTGTATTCAGTACAGTGCAAAGGCTATGGACATTCGGTCCTACCAATTGAAATACTTTGCATGCCAGTATTTTCCTGAAGGAAATTGGGATTCTGTTGCAATGCAGTGAGAAGCATCTCATTGCCATCCCAAAAACATTCTTGTTTTGAAGATATACCGTGCTAGTAGAGTATTGACAGTGACCCAGAAATATCTAGCATCTCCTATCTAACGTGCCACACCACATGATGGCAGCCGGGTGTAAAGGAAGTCTGGCGTTCATGTTTCCGTGGGTGTACAACGGTTCTCTGGGAAGGGGCTCGGGAGAAGCTCAGTCACATGACATCCAGATTAAACTGTCACCCGCGACGGCACTGCGCATCGACTGGTCCTATCACCAAAGATCTTCCAGCGGAGGAGGCTTCCTATCATCAGGCCCACTGCTGACCTCCGACCCTAACCTGACACCACGCCACTTTACCCATGAGGCCCTGTTCTACTCTGCTCCGTTGCACAATACCATCATGTTACGCCACCGCGTTTGCCCACTGGCGGTGATTCACACCCGCAGTCGGTGGGGGCTCCCGGTGTCTGACTGACCGGCCTGAAACCGGAGCCGTGTCACGACAAGACCCGGCACAATGGCCTCAGTGTTGTCACCACGCTGCTCCCAGGCAGGCCTCCCAGATGGGAGATAAAAGATACAAGCAAGAAGACAAAGTTATCTGCGGACTGCATCAGCCGGTGGGGGCCAGGAAACTGGATCCTATTGTGGCCGTCGGAGTGTCGGGTCTTGGTGGGTCTGTGAGTCGCCCACAGGGGCAGTAGACAGTGCCTGCCAGGGCGGCCCGGCCCCCGGGGCTGACAGATAGGGCCACCAGGTAACCCAAGCCGCTGCCTTACAATGCCTGCTTTCCCAGGCTCTCTGAAACACAGGCGAGCAGAAAGACCTTCACCCTCATCCACAGACACACAAGCGAGGGCGCACATACACAGAGAAACACTATCACACTTTAACACACACACACACCTCTTGTCGAGTATCTCTCTTGGAAGTCTCTCTCTGCACAGTGACAGGAGGACAGACCTCTCAAAGAAAATACACACTATTGTGTTGGTTTTCACAGGACTCTGGTTTCCGTGGCTGGACATGAGTGTGTCTTTCTTTCGGGCCTATTCAGATTCCCCATGTCAGCCTGTCCCTGCTATTGGTCAGGGTAATAGGTGATGCATTTTTAATTGGGACCGGGCCCTCCTCACAATGTTTGTGTTTGTGCTCTCTTTAAGCCGGGTTGGGCAGCCAGTGAATCTGAGAGGTGTGCTTGGATCAAAGAGGAACGAGCTGGCCTGACAGACGAATGGGGGAGGAGGGATACAAGCAACACCGGCGAAGGAGAAAGAAAACAGCACGCGGAGAGAAATATGTTAGGGGATAGAAGCGATAGCCAGTTTTTTTTTTAACCACGCTCCATGCAGGAATCTCTCTGAAAAATGATTATGTAAACATCTCACTCCAGTCCCACTTTAGTCTGTAGGGAATAACAAAGGGCTCTGCTAAAACAATGCCTTATTCACAGCGAGGGACTTTATCACATCACACCTGTGTTGCATTGGCTTAATGGGCAAACCATAGATGGTCACTTAGCCGGCAATTACGATTTTGACTATTTTGACTTCAGAAGATGAAAACAGAGAAATGTTCAATTGTGAGGACGTAAACTGACAACCCCTAGGAAGCTGATTGGTCCTAACCCCGGGTACCACACCAGGCCTGTCAAGTCCCTCTGGACGGACGGTGTCCCGGAGAACGTGTTTTGCTTTCCCAACATGGTGATGAGAGGCCAGGGAGAATCAAAGGTTAGCCGGGATCAAAGAGTAACTCCTGCTTTAGACAGGGGCGGAGAGAGAAAGGGCTAAAACAGCAGCTCTGACAGAACACGTGAAGAAGAAAAACCGATAGAGGGGGTGAAGAGAGAGAGAGCGAGAGAAAAAGAGGCAGGGCAAGGCAAACTGCAGTCAAACTACCTGTCCAGCAAAACAATTGGGGTGGGATATACCGGCAGTCACCACGTTGCTTCTATTCCTATTTGGTATTATGAATTAGGGCTGAAAGACACTGTACCCCCCGTCATGGTTTCTTTATCTCTCTGGATACCACGGTGACCCACAGTAAGCTTCTTGCAAAACAGAGCATTGACACGTGCTGGATATAGTTGCAGTGACTGACTTCGGTAATATACTGAATCACCATTCAGTGGCTCCAGGTGGCCTAGTGATTAGAACATCTGACCGGTAACCAAAAGGTTTCTAGGATCTAATCCCCAATCTGGCAAGGTAAAAAAATCTATACTTCTAACTGCACCCAGGTTTTTGTCCTATATATTTACTAGCTTACATAAATCCACATCTACGTGTGTAAGAGGACAGTTAGGATTGAGCTTGGAGATTAACAGAGTCTCTTCATTGATATGGTTTTTACACATGCCTTACACAACTATCCTGCAGCATTGACTTCAGCTACTGTATCTAGTCCGACCAGACACACAGGCCTTGGAGGAGCCGGAGATGGAGATGGAATCCATCAGTGAACCAGACGGGTGCTGGAGAGTGGATCAATGTCAGGTCACCACCCCCAAAACCCGGGCACAGTCTGGGCCACTCACAGACAGCTGGGACTGGCCAATCGATTCACGTCCACGGCTGGAGGGATGGAGCGAATGAGTCAGTGTGTGTGTGTGTGTGTGTGTGTGTGTGTGTGTGTGTGTGCGCGAGTATCTTCACATGTTGTAAATGGCTGTTGTTCAAACTAGGACTAATAGGCAGATATGACTGCTGTGTTGATCTGCATATAAGCTGCTGAGGTAAGACAGGTAATCCCATCAACATACGAAGAATGATAATGGATAATGATGTGTTCTATTTCCAATTAATCCAGATATTGGTGTTGTGGGTTACTGTCCATCTGATGTATTCAAACAAGCTCCACAAAAAAATTGAATATTTGTCTTGGTGTGTGTGTGTGCGTGTGTCTTGGTGTGTGTGTGCGTGGCACTCTAGCCACTGTGTTAATCACGGAGGAGGACAAGGGCACAGTGGCGCAGCACTCCAGGCTCAGAGGTCAGGGACGATGGGGCGCTCCATTTCCCTGCTGAGCTCTTATTAACAGCCACTGAAGAAACCCAGGAGACCACGCCCCCACTGCCCCAGCCCCTGCCGGCCTCCAGCCCCCAGCTGCCTCGGCTACAAGTTAATGACAACGGCTAAGACTCCTCACGCCGGCCCAGAACAAGCCTCTCAAAGAGGCCATTCATGCCCTGCTCAGGGACCAGCTGCAGCTCCCTGACCTCCAATCTACAGCCGAGAAGACAGAGGAGAGAGGAGGGTCGCATGCATTCCCCCGTGCCACTCGCTCACTACTCAGCACCAGCCAAGCCTCCTCATAATTACTGGTCCCTCCCCTCCAATATCACTTCAATTCCATAGCAGCAAGAGGTGGTGTGTGTGTGTGTGTGTGTGTGTAATGTCCAACAACGCCCATGGTCAACATTTGCTTATCAATACCCGGTGGCCATTAAGGTTATGACTGGATTACAGTTAATATCAGCAGCTAGATGAAATGGGCACTAATTGTCCTGACAGCGTCCAAACACTCCATCTGTCAGAGTTCTCATGGCTGGGGGACAGGCGTACTGAGCTCAGACAAGCAAGCTGCTCGCTGTTGTCTCCCAAATGTCACATTTGGACTGGTGTCAACAATGCTAATTACAAAAAAGAGAGATTTGTGGACAAATAAGAGTCAAGGAGAAGCGTTTTCAGTGGACTGTCACGAAGCCTTAGGGAAAAAATCGATATTTTCTAAGGACTTTTCTATTGGCCGTGTGTTACTCCGAGATCAGGCAACACTTTGGGTGTAAGACTGTTTATCATTATGGCGTAAAGTCAGAGATGCTGTCACAAAGCAAAATTAGCATTGTTCAGGCTAGTGACATGTAGAGGTACTGTACATCTCTGTCAACTTCCTCGTTTCCCTCCTCCCACCCTCCCTCCCTCAGCCCAGCTGATTGGATCTAATGAAGTGTCTCTTCATGCTGAATCAAGACAGCTGCTGGAACAAGCCCACTCTGTCTGAGTGGCGCTCGACTAGTTGGCCTGCTGTGGACAGCTCAATCTATCACAGAGCAATGACGCCACGTGGGGCAGGTTTGGCCCGGCTGGGAGAAGCAGGACAAGCCCCGCCCCAGGAAACGTACAGCACGGCGCAAGGGGGACCAACGGAGAGCCCCGCGTTAAATTTCCTCAGATGACGGCACTGAACATCGCCGCGATCAAACGGGCAGCAACTGTTTAGCGCTGTCCTGCTTTCTTCCCTCCCTGGTAATCTTTTGGGATTGTTACATTTTTCGGCGTCACCGCCACCTGACAAAACTTGTCTCCTGAGGAGAGGAAAGGGAGAGGGTGGCCGGGCGATCAGATCGGAGGCTGCCCAGATGGGCTCCAAAGCCAGTGGTTTGGCAGCGTTCTCCAAGGAAGTGGAGCGCCCAGGCAGGCACAGACACCCACCGGAGACAGGCCGTCACTTGGTGGCCCAGGTGCCAGGGCCAGCGCTCATTACCCAGACTCCCTGCCCGAGCAGCCTGCCTATGCCACACAGCTCATTAAAACAGACACTGCCACACTGTCTCTCAAACCTCCATGGCAAATCATTCTCCCAACCTGCTACCGGGGACAACCTCCAACTGCTTCAGTAGAACTTCCGAAGATATCCGTTCTTTTTTTTTCACGGCTTTCTGAAGACTGTACTACATCGTAGTACCCGGTGTGCCTTTCTAGTACCTTTTTTATTGAAATTTACTGTCTGGTTTGGAAACCTGGCACCTCTTTCGTAGCGGCATAGCTTTACGAAGACCGCACTGTTTTCCCTGGCTTCTCATTTCTGCATTTACAAAGGTTTTGTGAAGTATGGCATGGCTGCCCGACCTTGTTGCTGGAGATATATCACCCTGTAGGTTATCTCCAGCCCTAATATTGCCCACCTGATTCTAATAATTAATTTAGATGAAAAACTAAATGAGGTTCGTCACAAGTGGAACTGGATGGAGAACCTACAGGTCAGTAGGGGCCACCCTGTTGGACAGTAACACTACATTTAATGGGCACCTAATACATCACTTATGTTGCATTAATAAAGTGTGTGTGAAGCATTTATCGATCACTACTCCAACATTTAGAAACCATACACTAACCATTAGTAAAGTGTTTTTGCTGTTCTTGCTTTATAAATACTTGCTTCTTGCTTTATAATACTAGGTGTTGTCACATTTTGATTAGATTAGATTTATTAGATCAGATTCAATTTGAGTAGCCAGTCAAATTATTCAAAAAACAACGGGCAGCAATAACTGGCAAAGTTATATAAATATATATACATATACCTACATACAAGAATAAACATATATACACACACAATTGCATTATAAATGGTTTATAACAAACCCTTCATACAACGTGTTACCAACGGTATTGTAATGTGTTATGCCCGGCTACCAACACAGAGAATCAATAGGTTTATCTGGAGCTCAAACAAATCCCAGCTTCCATCCACAGAGGCCAACCTGTGAGGTGAGGCAGTACATACGCATGCACCCAGCGTTCACCTTCAGACCCCCAACAGAGTAATATTGATGTGGCCTTAAGTAGCCACCGCTGGAACCAATGCATCTGGCAAGGCAGTGGCAAATTGAGATAAATGGAGTAATGATCGCAAGACAAACAGCTACCCACAGCCAGGGAACGGCAGTGAGTGAGCGTGGATGCGCACTAGTAAAAAGGCAATAAGTGTTTCGACTTCAGGGACAATCCCGAATCAACCTCTAATCCCGATGACCTTGTGGAAATACAAGAGGACCGCTTTCCCCTGTTGCTTACACCTATCCAATTAATTCAGATCTCTGGAAGTAAAAAAGGGCTTCATTTCAGATTAGATCTACATTACTCAGACTTTTCTCTGCATTTAATGCTTAACGAAGCTTCCTAGAAACCAGCCGTTCACCCCCATACCCCCATCTACCCCCATTCTCCCAGTAGCCCATTAGGCCAACTGGCTGGTAAATTGGCCATGGCGCAGAGTGCCTCCTTCGCACGCCGGCCCGGGTGCCTTCTGGACACAGCACCATTCCAAGAGAACATATCTCTCAATCTGCCCTGCGGAGACGGACCAATCAGAGCAGACACAAATAACAGAGTATGAACGGAGGAGGACAGGGGAGAAGGAAAAAAAAACGTATTCTGCAAACGAGGAGACATGCAATTTAGACCGATCTGCACACGTTTATTTTTAATAAACATACAAACCAAATAAAATGTAACAGTGTCTTAATCAGATATACGGTGTTCAAGTGCTGCTCACCGATCCAAACAGAAATACTCTCCACGGTGTAATGTAGTTAATCACGGTGTAATGTACGTAATCACGGTGTAATGGAGGTAATGTAGGTAATCACAATGCTCCTAAGCCATTGTGTGTGCCAGGATTTGACTGGATATTATCCTAGACTACACCTGCTAACGTCAATGATCCCCTCTCCGGCTCCTCCTCCTTCCTCTCGCTGTTCCACATGATTTGAGGAAACAGGCAAGCTCTGTGGCGCTCCACCACCAAAATATGCCTGGTGATAAAACGTTGGCTTCTCTGGTGCGGTAAATCAGTCAGCGCTGTAATAACTGGTGGAGTATTGAGAGGCATCCAATCAGAGTGCTGTTTCTGGCTGCTGGGGCGATGCTTCCCTCTTGCAACACACACACACACAAACACGCTTTCTCTCACTCTCTCGCACACACTCTCCATAACACACACTACACATACACACGCACAAGCTTAGAAGGACGAGCAACACGCCACCACAGACAGGAAGTCATGCTCATTTCTAAAACAAGGCCGCTTGTTCCTCTTTCCCCTCTCGGCTGAACCCTGACCCCCAAATAGATCTGGAAATAGGCACCTCATCCAGGGAAATAGGGCAGAGAGCCACTAGCCTCATTTCAGGCACCATCCCTCGAAAAAAGGAAAGATGAAACAAGGCCCCCCATTGTAGTCTGGGATTCACATCTCCTCTCCTGGTTGTCATTCCTTCCATCACCTGTCAGATGGAATCAGTTCTGATCGGGGCTGGACACACCTGGACGGCCGGCGAAGCCTTGTCCTCCGGGTCGCACAGCACACTTAGCAACACGTTACGCTGAGCTCAGTGCTCACAGACAGACATTAAGAGCCACAGGAAGCCAGAAACACACACACACACAGGGACACACGTTTTAAAAACTACAACCCCGTTTCCAAAAGAGTTGGGACGCTGTGTAACATGTAAAGAAAAACAGAATGCAACGACGCGCAAATCATTTAAACCCTGTATTCAACAGAAAATAGTACTAAGGCAACATATCAAATGTTGAAACTGGAAAAACGCATGCCCATTTTGAATTTTATGCCAGCAACATGTTTCAAAAAAGTTGGGACAGTGGCATGTTCACCACTGTGTTGCATCAGCACTTCTTTTAACAATACTCCGTAAGCGTTTGGGAACTGAGGAGACCGAATGCTTAGTTTTCCCATTCTCGCTTGATGTAGGATTTCAGCTGCTCAACAGTTCTGGGATGTATTTTTCATTTCATAATACGCCAAATGTTTTCAATGGGTGACAGGTCTGGACTGCAGGCAGGCCAGTTTAGCACCTGGACTCTTTTACTACAGAGGCATACTGTTGTAATATGTGCAGAATGTGATTTGGCATTGCTGAAATAAGCAAGGCCTTCCCAGAAAAAAGACGTAATCTGGATGGCAGCATATGTTGCTCCAAAACCTGTATATATTGCTCAGCATTAATGGTGCCTTCACAGATGTGCAAGTCACCCATGCCATGTGCACTAATTCACTCCCGTACCATCACGGATGCTGGCTTTTGAACTGTGTGCTGATAACAACCGGATGGTCCCTCTCCTCTTTTGTCCGGAGGAAGCGACGTCCATGATTCCCAAAAATAATTTCAAATATTGATTTGTCAGACCACAGGGCAGTTTTCCACTTCACCTCAGTCCATCTTAAATGAGCTTGTGCCCAGAGAGGGTGGCAGCGTTTCTGGATCTTGTTTATATCTGGTTTCTTCTTTGCATGGTAGAGTTTTAACTTGCATTTGTGGATGCAGTGACGTACTGTGTTCACAGACAATGGTTTTCAGAAGTGTTTCTGAGCCCATGCAGATTTCCACGGCAGAATGGTGTCTGTTTTTAATGCAGTGCCGTCTGAGGGCCCAAAGATCATGGCCATCCAATATTGGTTTTCGGCCTTGTCCCTTGCATACAGAGATTTCTCCAGATTCTCTGAATCTTTTAATGATATCATGTACTGTAGATGATGAGATCCCAAAACTCTTTACAATTTTATGCTGGGAAACGTTATCCTTAAATTGTTGCACTACTTGTCTGCACAGTCTTTCACAGAGTGGTCCACCCCTCCTCATCTTTACTTCTGAAAGACTCATCCTCTCTGGTATGCTCTTTTTATACCCAATCATGTTACTGACCTGCTGCCAATTTAGTTGTGAGATGTTCCACCAGGTTTTTTTTTTTGCATTACAGAACTTTTCCAGTGTTTTGTTGCCACAGTCCCAGGTTTTTTGAAACGTATTACTGGCATCAAATTCAAACTGAGCAAATATTTTTCAAGAAACAATAAAATGCCTAATTTTCAACATTTGATATGTTGTCTTTGTACTATTTTGAGTTAAAGGCCCAGGTGGAGCCCACAAATCAAATGTACAATTAAAAAGAAACCTTAAATATCCATGCTGGAGGCTGCCAATGACCTTTGACACGGAGCAGCACCTTGCCCACTGCTTTGCCTATGACTCATGTAGAACTGCCATTGTAAGGGACACGTGCTATCAGCCTGTGACCACGGCCCTGACTCCAGAATATCAGCACCGCAAGTTTTCACTCATAACCGAGGCTGTTCAGGCGTAACATGAGGGGCCGATATTTGGAAAGATACACACACAGACACACACAGACACACGCAGGTACATGCAGGCACACGCAGGTACATGCAGGTACATGCAGGCACAACACAGACACACGCAGGTAACATGCAGGAACAACACAGACACACGCAGGTACATGCAGGCACAACACAGACACCTTCCAGCCGGGCCTTTAACTCATATCATCCTATATATTGCTGAGTGCTGATAGAAACAGTGAGGAACTGAGGGTCAAAGCCATGCAGTGGTTAAGACCTGAAACAAGTTCAACAGTATGCGTGTGTGTGTGTGTGTGTGTGTGTGTGTGTGTCTGTGTGTGTGTTTACTTGAATTACTATCACTGAGGATAGTGTTTTGCACTATTTAAGAGACAACATTTTGGGAAAGTGAGACTCTTCTGCCGATCCTCCCGTAAATTATTTTCTTTTAGACTTGGGATTAAGTTTAGGGTTAATATTTAGGTTAGGGACTAGGATCTAGGGAAAATTGTTTTAGGGGCTAAAATTCCAGTCCTAACTGGCTAAAACTGCCATCACTTGAACCACTTGTACGTTGCTAAGTCAAAAATATTTGGTATTAAAAATGTTCAAACCTCAAAAAAGGTTTATAATGCATTTAAAGTTACTTCTATCACTTTCATGATAACACTTAATACTTGCTGTATAACTAAAGGTTTGTAGCAATATAAGTAAATGAACACATTCAGAATGTTATAATTCATTATACAAGTGGTTAATAGAAGCTGGTTGATAGACAGGTAAAGTGTTTCTGAATCGTCTTCGCATGATCATTTCTCTGAAGAGGAGATTAGATGAATTAATGAATGGACCTCTGTTTAGAATGATGATGCATAGCAGTGTACGAGAGACGGAAAGGTGGGTTGTGTGTGTATTCAGTGTGGATATGTGTGTGTGTATTCAGTGTGGATATGTGTGTGTGTGTATTCAGTGTGGATATGTGCGTGTGTATTCAGTGTGGATATGTGCGTGTGTATTCAGTGTGGATATGTGTGTGTGTGTATTCAGTGTGGATATGTGCGTGTGTATTCAGTGTGGATATGTGTGTGTGTGTATTCAGTGTGGATATGTGTGCGTGTGTATTCAGTGTGGATATGCGTCTATGTCTGTGTGTCTCTGTGTGTCGTCTGGAGGCAAAGGTAGATCCAGCCTGCTTCTAATGATGCATGGATCAAAGGACCACAGGAGGGAGATTACAGATCAGAGCATTGTATTGATTTTTAATTGACTGGACTGGAGCTGTAGAGAAGGGGACGGGGGGGGGGGGGGGGGGGCAAGATTATGAAATGAGCTGGAGCTGTCACTCACTGAATAGAGAGGGAGAAGGAGGGAGTGGGAGGGAGGAAAGGAGAAAGAAAAGAGAAATGAAGAGGGATAGCGGGAGAGACAGGGGAGGAGAAAGTAGAGAGGGATGAGAGAATGGGAGGGAGCTGGGTAACTATGGCAAAGAAGACAGAATGTCACAGGGGGAGAAGGGGGGGGAGGTCTATCGTCCGACCAGATACAGTAGAGGCCCTCTAAGAGGGTTTTCAGGGATTACAGAAGAACATTCTAGCCAGACAGAAAGTATAGAACCTGGTTTAGTTAGAACCTCAAACCATGGCAAGTAATTCTGTCTACAGCACAGAACAACTGGTTTGAGAAAACCTTCCATACTTTACACTCCCCACGTTTTGCGGAAGATGTTTTCAGGGTTCAGGAACAAATGTAACCTTTGACCCCTGCACTTCACCTGTGGGGGAAAGGTCAGCCAGCTGTGTGTGTGACCACTGCAGACTTGGGGAGGAAAGGAGATGAGAGGTGGGGATTTACAGGGAGCTTTTCCAAGCCACCGTGCTTCAACATACTACTTGCTCTTTGTGGTTCCAGGCTGGGTCCCTGTGCAAGCACACTGTGACCACTGCTGATGTGAAGAGGGCTTCGTAAAATGAACTTGATTGAAACTTGATGCACCCCCCCC